>LPNX010332747.1:236570-286920 GCA_001517045.1 Pseudotsuga menziesii
TTTCTTCAAATGGGGCTGTCCAATGTACTCCTTTTCTGAAAACAGTGAAGGGAAACTCCCGGAACAGGAAGCCCTAATTTTCTGATTTCTTCTGCAGAAATTCCTGTTACTGTTTCTGTGATATATCTGACATTACTGATCCTCTGTGTCTGGAATTTCTCATTGAGATAACCTCGCATGTTCCTGATCCAACACCATAGGTTTCATCATAATTGGTTTCACCATTTTGGATTTATGATCCTTTTCCCAAGGTGACCTGTTACTGGACTGTTCAGAACAGCGAAGTTGTACGGAATTCCACATGTCACTGGTTCATCTTCTGAGTCTGATCTTCATACCATAGAAATTACAGTCCATGAAATTTCTAGAACATCTTTAGGAATTCCATTTGGACCTCTATAGCCCAATATATTTCAGATCTCCCCAGGTGTCCTGTTTATGGATGATTTATGGAAGAGGATGGAACGCTAACTTGGACAGATCATATCTCCCAGAATGTAGCGAATCAAAGACTGCCCTTTGGACAAAGTATTCCTCCGGATTTTATCTTTGGCCCCTACAATTTTCAGCTTCTGATACTTCGTTAATCTCAGAATATAGCGACTGTACCAAAACTTAGCATTTTTAGTATTTAGGGTTTCTCCTAGCTCAGGGTCAAACTAGGGTTTGACTTTCCTAGAGTTTCACCCAACCAAATTTATTGATCTAGGTCTCTAAATTTTTGTTTTGATGAGGAGAAAAATACTATTCTAGTCTCACTCAAAAATTCCTCTTCTGTAGAAAGCCCTAATTTCCACATCGAAACTGAAAATGCTTGAAATTGAATTCCGCATCGACAGAAAGATGCACCCTTCAATGGAGAGTCATCCTAGCATACTTGTGCTGAAAATCTATGGAGGAAGATCCAAAAAATAGGAAGCCATAGTTCCTGTAGCTGTACAATTTCTTCTTCTCAGGTTAGCTCTGATTCCATGTTAGTTTTTCAACATTTAAGCTAGCATTATGTTAAGATCTTTTCACTGAGAGAATAACAAGCACAGCAATCACATAAGCACATCACAAGAGACAAGAGACACAAATATTTTAGGAGGGGAAACCATAAATGGATAAAACCCCTCAACTTCCTCTAATATAGTATCACCACAAGATGTGATCCCAAAATAGTAAGATGACCTCCCAACACAACAGCAGCCTTTTGTCTTCTGTCAAGCCCAAGAATTTCCTTCTCCAAAAGTGCGCCACACTTAAGAGAGCAAGTGATGTAATTCACAAGTGATAAATAGAGAGACTCTCACTCTCTATTTATATTATTCCGTTGACTTGAAGTGCACTCAACCATTTCACACGTAGGCTCGACCTAATAATTAATTACTTGAGCCTACACCTTAATTAGTGTATAATAACCCAAGTGCCCCTAAACTGTGGGGACTTACCTAATGACTTGATATGACTTGTTTACATTATTAATCCTCCCGATTGGAACATCGGGGCATGACCACATGACTCAAATACATAATAGAAACATCCCGGAATAAAAATCGGGTTACAATACATAAGATACATAGAAGAATACATTCCGAAGTTACATATACATCAACACATCATGTGTTTCTAGTTCCCTCTCTTAACTTCCAAATTGCTCACTAAACCCTAGTTCCATATTATACTTTGTCAACCCTAGTTGGTGCATGTAAATTGGTGTTCATGAAAGCATAGTTGGTGCATGCAAGTATTTGTGATCATGTGTTTCTAGTTCCCTCTCTTAACTTGCAAATTGCTCACTAAACCCTAGTTCCATCTCATACCTTATCAACCCTAGTTGGTGCATGAAAATTGGTGTTCATGAAAGCCTAGTTGGTTTTTTATTTGTACATGGCAATGTAATTAAATGTATATTAAACTAAAAACATCAAGAAATGCAAAGTTCAACAACTCGAGATCTTATTATTTTCCTAACTCTATTTGGTGGTCTCTAAAGACACCATTCTTGGTGCCTCCAATGTGGCATAGATGGTGTTTGTATCCTAGGCACACGAAAGGCTAGACATTAGTAACATAATAAGAAAGAAAATAGAACCCAATGAAAATGTGCAAACATGATTTATAGATAACTCACGCGAGGTTGTACGATCATGTTTATAGTGTCCAGTATCCTTTGAATAATATTATATCTATGAATGGTATTTGTCAATCACAGGTTTATTACATTGGGAATAAAGTAAGGCTAAATAATGGAAATTGTGCTTCCGAATTCACTTTAAAGGTTAAATAACGCACCTGACAATGCACTCATATAAGTAGGCCATCCGGATCATCTCTGCTACTGATGGTGTCCATCAATCTTTTGTGCTCTATATGTGGTAGCAAGTATCATACATGTGACCTATATTTGTGACCAAGCATGCGTAGCTTGATGCTTATACCAACTACTAGGTTGGTGAAGTGGTATACAATAACTCTTGGTCTATAATCCTCATATATATACCCACCCTTCCTTTTCTATTTTGCTACAAGTGTCAATACTCTCCTTTTATAACCATCGAGCCGGTTGGGAATTCAATATTTTCATCATATGTAACAGGTTCTAGAAAGGTTTGTTTCCCCTCTAAGCAATGTGCCAACTAATAGACAGAACCCCATTCATTATTTTTTGGGGACACCACTGTATATATCTGACTTGTGAAAGGAAATAGGTCGAGTTAACATTACATTTTGAAATAAGGTCTTGCATTTCTAATTTCTACATAAATTAAATTCTACATAGGTCGAGTAATTAATACAGAAATGCATTTTCTTATTTAGGTACTACTCATGTACCTGCTTGTATGAGATCCGATATGTGATCATAGTCTGTAGAAATATGTGTCTGATCATCTTCCAAATGGTCTATTTCATTAATCCCATTGAAATTGGTTCCAAGTGTCACTCAATCCCATGTATCAAAGGTATCTGTATGATCACAATCATCTCATTCACCGATGCTACAGGAACTACAAAAGTGATCCTTCAATCTTGTCCAAATTTGTAGGGCCGAGTTGTTTGAGCTTCTAATTGAATGAAACTATTGAGTTCCATGCACTGTGTTCAGCCAAGGTGTTTGTGATCGTTCCCCATTTGTCACCTCCTAGAATATTCTTCGCAATAAGTGTTTCCTTGTTACTTGTTCTCCCATTACAGATGCATACCATTGGATTATAGATGCAGCATCTCGAAGGTGAGCACATGTAAAATTCATCTCTTCCCTTCGAAGGGAAGTTTTAATACATGCACCAGCACCATCATGCTCTCCTTTTCCATGACCAATTTCAAAGTAGTTCCATATATGTGGCACCTTGTATTTTATGTGCAACAAACACAACCATTCAAATACACGTTCATTCTTGAACTGTCCAGCACAACCATATGACCAAATGAAATGATGATAAAATGGTATATCCATAGCTATCACATGATCATAGAATTATTTAAAGAAATGTTGCACATAATGGGTGTCATGGGTCCAGTCATCACTTATGTAGAAGTGACTTTCTTTCAGTATCACACGTTTCTCTTCATTGCTACCTTGCCCATGTTGATACGTGATATGCACCATTATGCTCACCTGCTCTGAGTGATAGTATTGACTTTGAATTTCATTTTGTGGTTGTAGGGTGTAATTTTCCGCAAAGCCAACCACTGATAGTATTGTTCTGAGACGGAAGGTGTCTCGTCATATTCTGAATTGCTCATCTTGCCACCATGCCATATCAACATGTTGAATGTACTATTGAATATTTCCACGAAACTCTGGAATAAAATCACATACTTGCACCTAGTACATGAATATTAATATGTCAATAAACCACATAAAAATATGTGTACATGAATATTAATTTGTCAATATTCAAGAATTTACCTCTGAAGTCACCAATTTTATTTTTTTGCTTTCTTTCCCATCATTTAGCTGATATGTCTCATACTGATAGTTCTGTTTCTTGACAATTGCATTCCCAAATGCTTGATCTTCACTTTCATGGATGCAATCAGACCATAATGATAGCCCACCACAATTGTTGCAAGAACTGTCTACACATTGTTTTAAGCAATGTGTTTTCCCATCTTGCCTCGGACACATTAGCTATGGATGAAATCTCTGGATGACATTGGTGGTACTGTACTTGAGCATTCTTGCACATGGATAGGGTGAAAAAAACGATGTGTATGTGCAAATGTATGGTAATATACGTAAAACTCTATGTGGTATCTACAACAACAAGTGTTCCAGATGGTATTGATTCTAACATACCAAGGCTTGCATTTTTCAAAATATCTTTGCCCGAGCCTTAGCTCTACATGGGAAACTTTAAACATCTCAGACAGTTGAGTTTGTGTCATGTCAAGATAATGTTTAACATGAAGTTCAGTGTTTCGATATCCCCTACAATGTTTTAACACATCCTTCCTATTAGATGAAGGCTTAGTGTTATCATGCCAAAACATTTGAACTAGGCCATTCACTACTTCGACTAACTTCATGTCTTTGTGGGGCAACCTACCGCTAAATTCCCATAATGTTTCCATTTGTCCCTCTACATCAAGGTTATCTCTTCTTACGTAAAAATTTTTAAGTGTCTTTGGATGTAAAGGAACAATTTGTGATGTGCATTTAAGTAAACGACGTTGTCTTGTGGATCTACATACAATTGATTCAACAAAAACACGGCGAGCCACATTACAATATTGTGAATGAGTTTTTTTACCAATCGATGTGAATGTAGCAACAAGAGATTTAACAATGTGATTACTTGATTCAATATTATTCATTGTTGTTATGCCTAAATTTCTTCTAACAGTTGCCATATTTCTAGATTTAAGCAAAGCTAAAAACAATTGGAATTTACCGGCTTTGGATTTGTTATCAAAATATTGTCTCATTATTTGAGAAGAATGACAAAGGATAGTGCATTTAGCCACCTTATCTTCCATGGAAGTCAATCCTCTCTCATCCACTCATATTCGTTTAGGAGTTTTCTTTCATTTTGATGCAACATTTGTTGTCGTTTGATATCCTAGAGTGACGTTTACATCCACTACCAGCTCACAACTTTGATTAGGAGATTGAACCATCGAACATGGTTGTTGTTGAGTCACATTTGCATCGAGAGTAACATAATTATTGAACTCTTCACAAGATTGTCTATTTACTAATGGATCAATAATATCAACTTCTGTATAACCAGCTTCCTTTAATGTTGCATTATCTTCCTTAGCCTCTACGTCAGGTATCTGTTGAGGGGGAATGGGAACTATTTCCTCATGTAATGAATGCCGAAGATTTCTTGAATCTTCCCTTTTTTTGTTTTTTATTTTCTGCTTCTTCTGATGTAAACACCTTCCTTGTTAACTTTCGTCCTCTATTATGTACATTCCCTATTGAAATCCACCCGCATATGAGATATATCACATATGTGATTTAGTGCTCAATGAATATATGCAATTTACATTTATATATATGATGAGGATGAGGGTGATGAACAATGAGGGTGTCGATGAGCATTATGATGATGAGGATGAGGGTGAGGGTGTTGATGATGATGAGGATGAGGGTTTCAATGATGGTGAGGATGAGGATGATGAACAATGATGATGAGGATGAGGATGAGGATGATGAGGATGAGGATGAGGATGATGATGATGATGACCATGATGATGATGATGAGGATGAGGATGAGGGTGACGATGAAGATGATGATGAACAATGATGTTTTTGATGAGGAGGATGATGACTATGATGATGATGATGAGGATGAGGGTGATGAGGAGGAGGAGGAGGAGGAGAAGGAGGAGGAGGATGAGGATGGTGATGGTGACCATGAAGATGATGATCAACAATGATGTTGATGATGAGGAGGGGAGGACTATGATGATGATGATGAGGATGAGGGTGATGATGATGATGATAATGATGATGATGATGATGATGATGTGGATGGTGATGATGATAAGGATGATGGTGACGATGAAGATGATGATGAACAATGATGGTGATGATGAGGAGGATGATAACTATGATGACGATAATGAGGATGAGGGTGGTGATGATGATGATGATGATGATGATGACCATGATGATGATGATGAGGATGAGGGTGATGATGATTATGATGATGAGGATGAGGATGAGGATTATGATGAGGAGGAGGAGGAGGAGGAGGATGGTGATGATGATGAGGATGAGGGTGTCGATGATGGTGAGGATGAGGGTGATGAACAATGATGATTTGGATGATGATGATGATTATGATGATGCTGATGATGAGGATGAGGGTGATGATGATGATGACGATGATGATGATGACCATGATGATGATGATGATGATATTGAGGGTGATGATGAGGATGAGGATGAGGTTGATGATGAAGATGATGATGAACAATGATGGTGATGAGGAGGAGGATGATGACTATGATAATGATGATGATGATGATGATAATGATGAGGATGAGGATGAGGATTGTGATGATGATGAGGATGATGATGACGATGAAGATGATGATGAACAATGATGGTGATGATGATGAGGAGGATGACTATGATGATGATGATGGGAATGATGATGAGGATGATGATGATGATGATGACCATGATGATTATGATGAGGATGAGGGTGATGATGATGATAATGATGAGGATGAGGATTATGATGACGAGGAGGAGGAGGAGGAGGATGGTGATGAGGATGAGGATGAGGGTGATGAACAATGATGATGAGGATGAGGATGAGGATGAGGATGATGATGATGAAGATGAGGGTGATGATAATGATGATGATGATGATGAGGATGAGGATGAGGGTGATGAGGAGGAGGAGGAGGAGGATGAAAATTATGATGATGATGATGATGAGGATGAGGATGGTGATGATGATGAGGATAATGGTGTCGATGGAGATGATGATTATGGTGAGGATGAGGGTGATGAACAATGATGATGAGGATCAAGGTTGATGATGATGAGGATGAGGGTAACGATGAAGATGATGATGAACAATGATAGTGATGATGAGGAGGATGATGACTATGATGATGAGGATGAGGATGAGAGTGATGATGATGATGATGATGATGATGATGATGACCATGATGAGGATGAGGATGAGGGTGATGATGATGGTGATGAGGATGAGGATGAGGGTGATGATGACGAGGAGGAGGATGAGGGTGATGATGATGATGAGGTTGACGATGATGATGATGAGGATGAGGATGAGGATGATGACAGTGATGATGATGATGATGATGATGATGAACATGATGAAGATGATGAGCATGAGGGTGATAATGATTATGATTATGATGAGAATGAGGATGAGGATGATAATAATGATGATGAGGATGAGGGTGATGATGATTTTTATAGTTGATTTTATCACACCTAGTGAATCACACTTGTATGGCCTTCCCCTGTCCCTCTACAGACTCTTTGGACCCCATGGGTCTTTTCTATACCTTTGATGTTTCCAAGATCATCCCTAAAAACATGCTTAAATTGCTATACATGACTTTTAAACCCTTTCTCGCATATATACGCAGGTTTGACACCTAAAACCGTGTACATCGGGATGTGTGCAAAAGGCCAAATTCTTTTGGAGTTTTCCTTGACATGGATCTGACTCACTTGTCTCCTAGCCTTCCATATCCCTTGAGATCGCTTGGATTCGACCATTCATTGCCCCATTGAAGAGCTATATAAGGAACCCTTTGGATGCATTGAAGAAGGTGTGAGAATTGAGAGCAAAGAAAATATAGTCCATTGTTGTCGGAACTTATGCTTGATTCTGCATCCTTTTGTCCCTTGGAGCACTTTCGTGTTCTTCCCAAGCTTGCCTTTGGCTTGTAATATTGATATCGAGAGATGGAGGATTGAGGTGGTGGAGGCCTAAGTGGGGGATTCAGTTTCTCCGATTCGCAGACATGTCAATAGAGGTTGTATTCATTGTAATCTCTGATTTTATATTAATAGAAATATCTTTTCCTGTCCAATAATGTATGTTTGAATGAATATTTTATCCATGCATGATTCCAAATGCTTATACATTGTTGATTATATATGCTAGAGTAGATCTAACACCAATATATATAGCATGCTTGTCTTGTTTAATGATTGTTGAGGAAGTAATTATCAATTCAAGCTGGAGTTGGAAAGCTCAACAGGGATCTACTTCAACCATCTAGAATAAGGTACGAGTTTTGATCCTTTAGTGTTAGATATTTGATTTCTCTTGCATATTGGAAAGGATTGATTTTTGGAGTCAAGTTGTCTGTTGTGGTACCCTGAGCCATAGCAATTTCTCTCCGTAACAGAATTGGCGACTTTGTTGGGGATGTTCCTTGTTTTTATTTGGGGTTTGCGGTCACAATGGGTTGTATATTCTTGACTTGCTATTAGTTTTTCCTTGTTTTTGTGTTGCATTTTATAGGATGTTCATCTATTGACACTCCCCTTTATTGGTTTGACCCTTGGCTTGATTTTTACCACTGTCTTCTCTGTATATGCAGGTTTTTGACCAAAATTTGTGTATATAAGCATGTGTTTGGCCAAAATCCACGTATACATTCAGCTTTTTGACCAAAATTTGCCTATATACATAGTTGTTCTTTAAACAGTCACATACATCCTCTCTTTTCGTGAGTTTGATGTTGTGGGAAGTTCTTGGGTGGGTTGTGAGTGTGGTTGGGTCTTCCTTGGTTCCGATGTTGTTTGTTGGATGCTTCTTTGGTGACCAGAGACCACTTTTTCATTAATTTTTCTTTGAAAGTAGTTTTAGTCATTTATCCTTTTTGTTTTTCCATTAGTGCATTACTATTTCTTGTCTCAGTGTCTTGTTGGGCTTGTGTTGTATACTTGCTGTAGAGACTGAGAGTTTTAGATGAATTTTATTGCATTTTCATTCTTTTATATTGAAAAATACAAGGTAGTTGCATTTTTTGCATATGGATTTGAGGAGGTACTTGCATTGGATTGCTTGGAAGAGAGTTTTATTTAGGCTTTCATATAGGAAGGATTGCATTGGCATTCATAAAGGAATATATATTTATGCATCTCATGTAGTGGCATACCCTAGTTTTCATTTGACAAAGATTGCACTTAGAATTGTTTGTTATGGTGTGCATATTTACTTAACTACTGAGTCATAACTTATTTAGTTGCACGACCATTTCCCTTTGAGTTATTACAGCCAAATAAAATCAATGCTTAATTAAAATGGATTACACTATTTTCTCTAATAGGGAGGGTACACGAACAAGATTAGATTTTAAGGTCTTGGAATAGTTCATAATCTCCAAGACCACTAAACAACAACATGTATGTGTCTCTCCAGGTCATAGTGTGAAATTCCTTGGTATAATTAGTGTTTCTTAGGATCCTCCTCTTACAAGGGAGTTAAGCACGAGGCAGTGTGAACGGTTATAATTGGGATGACCCCTGGTTGTAACTGATTAGCACCGGAGATATTTCCAGGATTGTATTCGTATTTAGGGGCTCTTTTGAGAGTTTCAAGCTTTGCTACCCTACCCATACGGTCAATCCTGCCTGCGAATGTCTGCTTGAGCATTGATTATATTGAGGTAACCTTAGTTTCCTTACCTAGGTTATCAAGGGGGTACTTCGTAGAGGTTATTCAGTAGGTGTCTCAGCTAGGTAGGGGTCAGATAGCACAGTCGCTTTACGCATTGAAGCTGAGGGCCACTATAATTGGTTACATACCTCCACTTGTAGTGTATGGGATTTTCAAGCCTCTCCTAGGCGAGACATACCTGCTGCAATCAGGAGCTCACATATCCTCCCCTTGGTTTGTTTGTATTTTGGATGTAGATTTTCTTAGGAGTGTTCTTTTTGTGCACTAGTCGGCCTTTGGGATTGTGGTTACTTGAGTATATTTATGCTCTCTTGATTTCGGGCCCTTTTATTTTCGACATGCCTGGTATCCTACCTCCTATCCTTGGTCCTAGTACGGACCCTGGTGTCAAACTTGGGGGCATCACAGCCCCTTACCGTGCTCATAGATTTGGGAATGGTCATATTCCATCCTCTACTCCATTTGTGGAGGATTTTTACTCCCTTTCCTCAGTCTTTACACTAGTGGTCACCCTCATGGGGGTGGTAGTAGATGCGTGAACATTGGATCTACACCTTACTTTCATTTTTATGTCCCATCGTTCACCGCATTGTTTCCTTTGGGTGTAGTTGTCATGATCATTCCTCCCTATATCCTATAGTTTGGATTCTTTATTGACTATTTTGGGTTGTTTTGGAATAATATGGTTGTCAAGTAGGGTCCAGTTTCTGTACACTCTCTTCAAGGTTTCGACCCATTCGTGCCTATCATAGTTATTATGTCTGAACTGGCATATAGGTTAGGATTTCACATCTGCTTGCACTTATGCATGGCCTTATGACTGTTTCATCTTAACCTTAGGTACGAACCCATTCCATGGTATCACAGAACCTTCATGCTGTTGTTAGAAGTGGTACTATGTGAATGGTAGAGCTTTCCTATACATGGGTGTTCTAGTTAGCTCCCCTTTGCATTTGGTACCCATGCTATGAGCCCTCTCTTAGGTCCGAGAGTCCGTTGTATAGTATTACCATGACATTCGCAAGAGCCTCATACTCCTCTTGATCTTTTGCTAGCCTATTTCTCCGAGACTCCCTTATGTCAAGTTGTAATTGAATTATCATGAGCTTTTCCTGCCTCATTGAGCCTTATTCCAGCTTCCTTGACTTTGAGTATTAGCCATATAGCTCGAGCTTATCTCATGTCTAGCCGTGTAGAGCCATTTTATATATCCTTTGCAGCTTGATTCCCTATTCTATTGGGAGGGGACTTTCCCCTGAGTGTTGCTATCCTACACATGTATACTTGTATTGAGAATAGGTATGTTCCACTACCTGGAACTAGTTTGTTTTCCCATATGACACTCGTCTCCTCCTATTCTATAACTATAAAGTGGTTTTATTCTTTTTCAAGCTTTTTAAATATTTGAAAAAGTCCAAAAAAATTTAAAAAACCAAAAATCTGGACAAGGAAAGATGTTAAATTTGGCAGCTATCGAGTTGTGTCTCCTTCAAACAGAGCATTGTATATCACATCCATTGGTTGGGTTTATAGTTTGACTTTAGGAGTTGTACTCATTTATCTGATTTTATCTCCATTGATTGGTTAAGCTTCCAATCCCTATGGAGCCTCTGTCGATGCTTCCTGTGTCGCAGAGATGTCCCATTTTGTATATCGAGTCTATGCTGCCTAAATTTAGTCACCATTCATCATTATTCTCTTGTTCGAAGGAACTTGAAACCTAATTCAACTATTCCTCAGTTATCTTGACTTTGCACATCAGCCATTTTTGGTACAGTTACTGGTTCGTGCGCCTTATGATCGATTCCTTCCACATTATACATCTTTGTTGAGTACCTTGTGTTGGATGATGGGGGATACCTTAATGCCCTCCTTCCAGCGGATTTCATCCCATCGACTTCAGATCATTTATTCTAGGATTGGAATCTAGAGTCATTTTTC
The DNA here is from genome assembly GCA_001517045.1 of Pseudotsuga menziesii. NCBI lineage: Eukaryota > Viridiplantae > Streptophyta > Pinopsida > Pinales > Pinaceae > Pseudotsuga > Pseudotsuga menziesii. The sequence continues at coordinate 248,132 of LPNX010332747.1, forward strand.
AGTGCCTTAAGACTTGCAGTCATCAGTGGCAGGTTCTCTCGCAATCGGCAGTTCTTTGGGAATGCATCAATGTCCCCTGATCGATGGATTCTCTCAAGTGTTTGACCTCAACACATTTATTCACACTTGTTATTTTGCACTCTAGTACCTTGATTCCCATTATCATTATCGGTGGGTAATCTCACGTCTATTAACGGTATACATCAATGACCAGTAATCAGACGATGGACTACTATGTTAGACCTTGACACCTCTATTCACATAGTATGACTTGTACTCGTAGCAGTTTGTGTAGAAGACCTTCTAGATTGGTGGCATCTCTTATACACTACCTCCTTGATCGTGCCAGTGTTCATGAGATTTCAGCTCTCATGACTTGATTCTAGTATATATCATACATTTACAGCCATTATGGAGATATTGATCCATTGTATATCTTCAGCCATTATGGATATCTTGATCCTTTGTATATCTTCATCATGGAGATTCTGATCTCTGTATATTGTACATGGCAATGACCACTTATGTCATATTTTGTATCATGCCTATTCATGGACATTGTACTCTTTTGTATTCGAGACTACTATATGTATTTACAGGTATATGCAAAGTTGTATAATTGTACTATGCTGATTGGGTGGCTCATTTTACACTGGGTTCTTCATCACTCCACTTCTGGGATGGACTTAAAATGTAATTCATCCATCGCATGACCCCTCTGACCTCACACATCAGGGGGCATTTGTTATAGCTGATTTTACAACACCTGGTGAATCACACTTGTATGGCCTTCCCCTGTCCCTCTGCAGACTCTTTGGACCCCATGGACCTTTTTTATACCTTTGATGTTTCCAAGGTCATCCTTAAAAACATGCTTAAATTGCTATATGCGACTTTTAAACCCTTTCTCATGTATATACGCGAATTTGACACCTAAAACTGTGTACATCAGGATGTGTGCAAAAGGCCAAATTATTTTGGAGTTTTCTTTGACATGGATCCAACTCACTTGTCTCCTGGCCTTCCATATGCCTTGAGATCGCTCGGATTTGACCCTTCATTGCCCCATTGAAGAGATATATAAGGAACCCTTTGGATACATTGAAGAAGGTGTGAGAATTGAGAGCAAAGAAACTATAGTCCATTGTTGTCAGAACTTATGATTGAGTCTGCATCGCTTTGTCCCTTGGAGCACTTTGGTGTTCTTCCCAAGCTTGCCTTTTGCTTGTAAGCTTGCTATCGAGAGATGGTGGATTGAGGTGGTGGAGGCCCAAGTCGGGCATTCAGTTTCTCCGATTTGCGGACGTGCCAACAGAGGTTGCATTCATTGTAATCTCTGATTTTATATTAATAGAAATATATTTTCATGTCCAATAATGTATGTTTGAATGAATATTTTATCCATGGATGATTCCAAATGCTTATACATTGTTGATTATATATGCTAGAGTAGATCTAACACCAATATATATAGCATGCTTGTCTTCTTTACTGATTGTTGAGGAAGTAGTTTATCAATTCAAGCTGGAGTTGGAAAGCTCAACAAGGATCTACTTCAACCATCTGGAATAAGGTACGAGTTTTGATCCTTTAGTGTTAGATATTTGATTTCTCTTGCATATTGTAAAGGATTGATTTCCGGAGTCAAGTTGCCTATTGTGGTACCCCAAGCCATAGGAATTTCTCTCTGTAACAATGATGATGATTATGCTGCTACTGCTAATGATGATGACCATGATGATGAGGATGAGGATGAGGGTGATGATGAGGAGGAGGATGAGGGTGATGACGATGATGAGGTTGACAATGATTAGGATGAGGATGAGGATGAGGATGATGACGCTGATGATGATGATGATATCATGAGGACCATGATGAAGCTGATGAGGATGAGGGTGATGAGGAGGAGGAGGAGGAGGAGGAGGATGAGGAGGATGAGGATGAGGGTGATGATGATGATGATGATGATGATGACCATGATGATAATGATGAGGATGAGGGTGATGATGAGGAGGAGGAGGATGAGGGTGATGTGATGATGAGGTTGACGATGATGATGATGAGGATGAGGATGAGGATGAGGATGAGAATGAGGATGGTGATGATGATGATGATGATGATGATGATGACCATGATGAAGCTAATGAGGATGAGGGTGAATGATGATGATGACCATGATGACCATGATGATGCTGATGAGGATGAGGGTGATGATGATGAGGAGGAGGATGATGATCATGATGATGCTGATGAGGATGAGGGTGATGATGAGGAGGAGGAGGAGGATGAGAGTGATGATGATGATGAGGATGAGGGTGACGATGAAGCTGATGAGGATGAAGGTGATGATGATGATGACGATGAGGGTGATAATGATGATGATGAGGATGAGAGTGATGATTATGAACAATGATGGTGATGATGAGGAGGATGATGACAATGATGATGAGGATGAGGGTGATGATGATGATGATGAGGATGAGGATGAGGGTGATGATTATGATGATGACCATGATGACCATGATGAAGCTGAAGAGGATCAGGGTCATGATGATGATGATGCTGATGAGGATGGGGATGGTGATGACGATGATGATGATGATGAGGATGAGGGTGATGATGATGATGATGATGATGACCATGATGATGATGATGAGGATGACGGTGATGATGATGATGAGGAGGATGAGGGTGACGATGAAGATGATGATGAACAATGATGGCGATGATGAGAAGAATGATGACTATGATGATGAGGATGAGGATGAAGGTGATGATGATGATGATGATGATGATGATGATGATGATGACCATGATGATGATGAGGATGAGGGTGATGATGAGGAGGAGGAGGATGAGGATGATGATGATGATGATGATGACAAGGATGGTGATGAGGATGAGGATGAGGGTGATAAACAATGATGATGAGGATGACGACGACGATGATGATGATGATGATGAGGATGATGGTGATGATGATGATGATGAGGATGAGGGTGATGATGATGATGAGGATGAGGGTGATGATGAGGATGAGGGTAACGATGAAGATGATGAGGAGGATGATGACTATGATAACGATGATGAGGATGAGGGTGATGATGATGATGATGATGATGAGGATAGGGATAAGGATGATGATGATTATGATGATGATGATGATGACCATGATGATGATGATGAGGATGAGGGTGATGAGGAGGAGGAGGACGAGGAGGACGAGGAGGAGGATGATGAGGATGGTGATGATGATGAGGATGAGGGTGACGATGAAGATGATAATGAACAATGATGTTAATGATGAGGATGATGATGAATATGATGATGAGGATGATGAGGATGAGGGTGACGATGATGAGGATGATGACCATGATGATGATGATGAGAATGAGGGTGACGATGAGGAGGAGGAGGAGGAGGATGAGGATGAGGATGATGATGAGGAGGAGGAGGAGGAGGAGGAGGAGGATGTTGATGATGATGACGATGATGATGTGAGGATGATCATGACTATGATGATGAGGACGATGATGATGAACAATGATGATGATGAGGAGGAGGAGGAGGAGGATGACTATGATGATGAGGATGAGGATGAGGGTGATTATGATGATGAGGAGGAGGAGGATGAGGGTGGTGATGATGATGAGGATGAGGGTGATGAAAAATGATGATTTAGGACAAAACCAAATTATTTAAGACAAAACACATATGTGTTATAGCTTTATCATATTGCATATGCATTATATTGCATATGCGATATGAATAAGATATAACGCATATGTGTTACTTTAAAATTAAAATAATTGGCAGGAATAAGGTTTTGCATTAGGTTTGGAAATAGATTTGGAATACCGAACCTATTGGTTAGGACAAATAAATGAGGGCTATTGCTTGTCTTTTAGAACTCTAGAACTTTTCTCAGTTTAGATGGCGTGTTTTGATATGACATACATAATATATTTTTATGAAAATCTGGGATATTGTAGAGTACAATCTTACATATCTGAATATGTAAATTTTTCCTTCAAAACTATGTTTTATTTATTTATAATTATTTTTCTAAATGACACACGTCAGTTTTCGAAAATACATACATCCATTGATTGTTATATAACTTTTGATTTCCATCACCATTTCCAAATAAAACTATATGGTGCACTAGATGAGATCAATCTCTACGATCTTATATTTATAGATCAAGGATTTCATTAATTTGTTCCCCTAAAGTGTTGCACCTGCACATAAGGTTTTAATTTCAAGCTTTCCTGACGTCAATAATTAATAATAAAATATATAATTCATGAAAAATTCTGAATAAATATTGTTGCATTAGCCCCATATGTCCTTTATATGTTTGCAATATTTTATCCCAAATTGACATCATTTACCTCATATATTGCTCCACCCGCACAAACATATATGTTAAGATGTGTTGAAAATTTGAAAACCCAGTTTCACAAAAACTAATTTTATAATCATTTACACACATTTTCTCTGCATAAATGCTATATATTATGAAAGCTGATTCAATTTCCTATCTTTTCTCTTTTTACTTCATCTTCAAAGAAGTTAGGGAAGTACCCCTAATTGTCACCTAAAGTCATAGTTTTCCATTTCTTCTAGTATTATGTGGCATCTAAAGTGTCTTTAAAGGAGTCCATGATTGTGCATCAGCCCATATGTCAAAAATATGAACAAAAAAAGTAGTTTCTCTTTTCTTCCTCCAAAATTAATAAATATAATTTTTTTATTTTAATTATGATTTTATTATTTTCCTTAGGAGGCCCATTTTGAGTTGTAATTTCCTCTAATGATTCCCTTCGGTATCCGTGCACAATATTTACTTATTTAGACAATCCATCATGACATGGTGTTGTTCCAACTAGTCCATGATGATAAGTACATCATACGATCCTAAGGATAAGATATTGAAATCTATCTTAGCTGGAAAACCATTCAATTTTACCTCATAGTCTCTCACTAGTTATGAAACCTTTCTTTTTGTACCAGTGGCTAATTGTACTAGCCATGGTTTCTCTTGTTTTAATCTTTTTAGTTTACACGTTTAAAAAATATTGGGTGATACATAGCTTCAACAAGCACCTAGATCAATCAAAATCGAAATAGAAGTGTTTGAAACCTTATATTATATTATGACCATAGTGGCTTGATGGTCTACTTATCGGCCATCAAGTGCTACATAGATCCTTGGTGTGCTAGCCATGTCCTCTACCATTGAGTCTTTCTGTAGATTTTTTAAGACTCCAATAGTCTTGTTTAGACAATATTTGGCATAGTAGGGTCCTTGTAATTTCCAACAGTTAACTTGCAGTGGGGCATCCATGGTTCCTATGTTTTCCGCTGGTCTATTGGTATTTGATGCAACCACATTTGGCTTTGCACCTTTCTTGTTGAAGTTTATGTTTGCTGGAAAACTATTGTTCTATTTTCTGTAAGGGGGTGGTTTAAAACCAAGTTTTCGGTTGTTCGATAAGGTCCTAGACCTCTCTCAACTTTTGTTGATTTTTTCATGCCTTATTTATACATGCTCATAGAAAACTATATCTTTTTGTAAGGTAGTGTTCAGAGTTTTGGGGATGTCAAACTCAATTCTCTCTAAAAAATTGGGAGGAATACATCCAAAAAACTATTGTATCTCACCTTTTCGTGCTTTATGTAAGGCGTGTAGTGTAACAAATCCAAAAAATTGTTAATGAAGGCATCCATGGTCATGGATCCCATCCTTAACTCATGGAATTATTTTACTTTCCTATCAAAGAATCTTTCAGACATGTATTTCTCATGAAATATTATGTGAAATTTACTCCATCTGATTTCTTTTACTTCATCCTTTTTGGTATGGTTTAGGTATCTCCACCATCTAGTTTCTTTTGCATTTAAATCATAAATGGCCAACTCGAATTTCATATCACTAGAGTAGTTTGTAGTCGAAAGTATTTGCTCATACCTAGAAGCCATTCTTCATCCTTATCCTTGATATTCATCTTTCCTTCGTAGGTTGGGGATTTTCTCTTGCGGAACTATCCTTGGACGTTATCATCATTTTTGTGCCTCTTTTTACCAGGAGAAAGTGAATTATTACTGTAAATACTGTGATAATCTCTTTTTGGAAGCTCATGTGTGTTCTCTTGTTTTCTCTCTTCCTTCGGGGTGTTGACTCATTTGCGATGATAATTTTCTTTAGATTTATTGGTTGAATGGGTAGGTTGTCCATGAGGGTTTCCTCCTGTCATGTTCTGAATTAAAGCTTCATCGATTTATTTTTGCTCTTTTCTTGCATTCATATTGTCATGTTTGAAGCTTTGCAAGTATGTTTTCCCCTACTTGCAGACTATGTATGGTTTTCATTAGATAGGAATTTAATTCTACCATGAGTTCTTCTTCCCGTGTTGGGGAATTCAAATTTCCTTGTTAGTTGTTTTCTTATTCTGCATTCATGATCTCAATTTTTCTTTAATCATGTAATTAAAACATTTAGTAACAAATAACCTTCTGTTAGTTAAAAAAAATTCAAATATAGTTTTGAAATGTGTATTTCTGTAATGAAAGTTTGGTAGTGCCCATTAGGTCTCTTAGTGTTTGAATCAAGGCTCTGATACCACTTGTAATGTCCATAAAATCCATAAATAAATAAATAAATCGTAGGCTTGTAAAACTACTAGATCTTAAGGACATCTTCATTTTTATTGCGAAATAAAAACTTGTTTGAAGAACTAAGCCTAATTTCGGTTGTTTTTTTCCTTCGTGTGTGTTTTCTGTATGATGATGATGTTTATATGTCACTATTCTAATTCTTGTTGTGTTTGTAGTTTATGAAATTACATATCTAGTTTACTAACGTTGTTGATTTTATGTTTTTCATGTCTTGCCTTCATATTACGTTTATTTAGTTATTTATTTGTTTATAACTAACAGGCTCGCTTACCTCTATATGTCAATGGGTGGAGTGGTGGGGTTTCTATCCCTATTGAATCACTCAGAAATGTAAGGTCCTATTCTACAGAGTTTACTTAGTTCATTGTGAACTAATGCATATGTACCTATTCTTCTGCAAGTGATTTGTCCCATAAACATAGGATTACAAATGTGACAGAACATATTCCTAGAATGTACAACAATCTAAACCTATGCACTAAAAGTTATGTCTAATAAATGATAATCCTATGCTCAAACTATAGGAGAAAAGGGATATAAGCCTAAATGTAACCGCACATACTTTGTAAGCTATGGTAAAAGGGGTTTTATACTATATGCATGTTTGAAATATGATATGGAGGGTTTAAAACATTTGCTGTAAATCCGTTAAACTTTATAATATCGTGGAGGGTTTATGTAATTGTATACATATGAAATCAAAAATATAACATATATAACATTTGTAACCATGGAAGGTTTTAAGGATTTCGATGGTAATAGTTTGAAGACAAATGATAGGATTTGGGGTTTTGATTTGCAAAAGGTGGTGGACAGGTTGGCACACTGCAATCTTTCCCGTGTTGCACAAGCTTCATGTCATATACCTTCTGCTAGGGTTTCAATTCTCATTCGTTTAGTTCTCTATTATTTTTGGAAGGAAGTTCCATGCTCCAGATAGGAGTTACGCATACCATGTCGAGCTTATAGTGTTTTCCATAAAAATGTTGACAAGTATGCCATTGCTCAATATGGTTTCACTCCTTTACCATTGTTACGGTTTTACATTTTGTTGCATAGTTCTCATATCGTTTTGGCTTGGTTTTGTTGGTTTTCGGGGAAGCCTTGAGTGCGTTGCTTGATGGGGAGGGAATTTGCTAGACTTGGAACCTCTCGGGTAAGACCACATAGAGAAAGGGCTTGTACACAATGTTTAAATTGCTATGTTGCTACAGGGTTTCGACTGTGGGTCTAGGAAATGTTGGTCGTAGCGCTTTAAGTTATTCGATGTAGGTTTGGGTTTGGGGTTATTTCAATTTATTTGGGAATTTTGATGCGACTGTGTAAAAATAACTTGTATGGATTTGTAATGTATATATGTGATGGTAAATTGTTTGATTTGTAATGTATATATGTGATGGTAAATTGTTTGTTAAATAGAGACTCGGCTCTACGTTTTGGTGTACCATTAGCTTTGTAATTGATTGTAGGTTTAAATATATATTTTACTGTGTTTCTTTGCTTACTATGGCTCTATAAATTTGAATGGTTGGGTTTATAAAATGATATCAATCTCATTGCGTTACAATGGCACTATGATGTCAATATTTTGATATCATTTTTTGTCTATGGAAAAATCATGGGTGTTTAACCCTTACTTCTATTAGTTGACTGATTTGTGATTTATAATGGTTTAGCTCTATTAATGGGTTCGTTTTTTTTAATTTAGATTATCCATGTATGGAGATTCCAAATGAAAAGATCTTGAATTTGTAAGAGATTTGGTTTTCTTTCATGGAAAAATATCTTGTATGTATGTTAAATATGACGATTTGTTTGTTTTATGGGCAGTCGTAATGGCTAAGCCCTGCATGAATAACACAACATATGTAATGTGTTTACAATTTATATTTTGTTTGCATGAATCGATACTGGGTTGTATAGTTTTTCTTATCTATTTACTTATGCTTTAACTCTCCAATCTAAGCTCTGCGAAATTCGAAAGTGGATCGATTTCTGTGCTGGGATTTAAATTTTAGTGTTGTAGTTTATTTTTTTCCCATTTGATTTGTTAATATGTTTATGTGGAGATTATCATGTTATCCTTTTAATCCAGTCCACGTGATGTGAATGAGATTGGAACTTGGTTCATGGTCTTCTTTGTTACTGTAATTATTTAGACAGGTTGTGTTGATAGATTTGGTTTGGAAAATAAAGGCATGTTGCCAATACTTAATAGGTTTCTATTACTAGAAGATGTATAATGTTGATAAGTTTTACTTGTAAATAGTATAACCAATAAATCCTTTTGAATTTGTGTGGGCTCTTAGCCTCTATGCAAGGAGCTCTAGTAATCTGTTTTTTTGGATTTAGATTATTTATGGTTTATTCGTACATGAGTATTATGTATTATACGATGTTTGCGTTTGATGGAAATATGCAATCTTCCAGCACTACACTTTTATCTTTAAGGGTTTGAGTTGGGTCTTAAGGGATTTGATCCCTCGATTGAATTTTTATAAATATGTTTGTAATTAGTCATTTATATTTAATTGAATGTTTTGGACAAAATTTAAATAATGATTATTTTAAGGAATAAACTGAGTTTGTTTATCATTAGATTTGATTAGTTAATTTTGTTAATCTTTGGTTTATTTAAAGTGTTACCTAGGCTGTAACCTTAGGTTGTAGTTTTAAGTTTAACTAGAAGCTATGATTTGAATCTAGATTATAAATTCTAACATAAAACTTCTGAACTAAATACATGTAAATATAATAGATGTTTAACCCTAGGATTCTATCTAGGAATTTAAATGTTGAGTTTCACTTTAAACAATAAAACAACCTGAAGCATATAAACAACTGGAAAGTAAAAATTGCAGATATTTAATCCATGGCATAAATATTATAAGTATAACTTGTAAACATTGTTAATATACTATGAGATGCAGAAACCTCATACCTGCAGCTATTCAACTTGTTTTAATGGCTATGAACCCTGCACACTTAAACACATAGAATTAATAAAACCCTAATTAGTTATGACCTTTAGATATGTTAGCCAGATTACCTTGGAACTACCACATTCCTCCCAACCATGACCCAAAACTATTCCAAGTTCTAATTCAGATCCCCTTGAGATGGATTCAACATGAAAGTAGTCTAGAGCTCATAAAGGTGAGGCTTCTCTTATTTGGAATATCATGCTCTCTATAAGGTTTCTTTGCTTTTAGAAATGCTTTCCAAAATTACTTAGGGATAATGATGAGCTCCTTAAGCCTTCCCTTGGCTTGGGTATTTATAGAATATATTTTAGAAAAGGGAAATTTTTTTAAAATTTACTTAGATCAAGAATCCATTATCTTCTTGAAAATAATCTTTAATTGATTTATGTGAATTTAATATTTATTTTGTTTATCTTAGGAACTTTTTACTAGTTTATAATTTGAACTTTAGAATGGAATATTATTTAATCACTTTAGTAAATAATAAATACATACACTCTTTTATTTATTATTTTAGTTATCTTTATATGTGTGTGTGTGTATAAAATTATTATTTTATTCATAATATATATAAACTTTGCATATTATATTTTAATATTTATTTATGCATCATATAACATAATATCCTTTATTTGATGCTTCCCTTAGCTTATACTATTTATTTTATTCAAGGCCTAAGGTAGGGTGGGTCAACTAAATTAGGCATCTCTAGATCCCCCTTGCATGTTGGATTACCTCATGTATCATGGTATTTATCCAGTGCTTTATCAGAATTAGATTCATAATTTCATTTAATCAACTTAAAAATAAGTAAGATAAAGGGCAGTGCTATTCAGAGTCGTTCTCACTCAACATTTCTTAATTTTAGTAACTCTTCGCACTATTCAAAGCCCAATATCAACTATAAAAATTGGGAGTTACACTTAGTGAGATTCCATAGCTTCTCACTCAACACTAATGCTAGGATGTACTTGTATAATACACCTAGGGATACAATGGCTAAAGATCCTATGCTCCATAGCTTATGCCCAACATCAATTTGGAATTCTCTGGGGCTTATGCCCAACACTTCCAGTCTTATAATTCATGTGCTCTAGAGCTTATGCTCAACATAAAATCTCATAACTCATGTGCCCCAGAGCTTACACTCAACACAATATTTCATCACTCATGTGTTCCAGAGCTTGTGCTCAACAAAAAATCTCATCACTCATGTGCTTAGGGTTTTTTCCCAACACATTATAGAACTCAATCATGCATTTAGTATTCCACACATTTTATCACGATAATCATCTCAGTATATGCATTAAGGTAAATCACATAATACATCCAGTACATCGTACTATGCGAATAATCTTTGTTCATTAGGGTCCATGCCCAATATATACAATCAGATACATGATAATAAAAATATGCATTGGATTACACCCAATATATCTAACTAATCAATCATAATTCATACGTAGTGGGGACTTACACCCAATATACAAAAATAAAAATCAAAGTAACTCATGTGCAATGGAACTCATGCCCATTATAGTTAAGGTCAAAATTCAGGATATTACAATATCCAAGTTGACGATAAATTATATATTGATCCATTTGAGATCAAATTCTTACTCTAAAAATCCTACCCAAAAGAGTGAAATGGGTTCTCTTTTCCATATGAATAAGTTACCATGTTGGCTTTTGTGTGCCACCTATATTTATAAGTTACTTAGTATCTCAATGTTATAAGTCGCAAGCGTAGTTAATCAAATTTTTGAGCAAATTGTCTATTTTAGTAATTTTAAAATTGCATTTTCTGCAAGTTGACTAGATCATTTTTTGAAGTGTTATTGTCACCAAAGTAACGTGGGAATTAGGAATGTCTCCATCTCCCTGCGTTAATCTATGGCTTAGGTATATATGTTGTTTGCTAGAAAATGCAAGCATTTACACAAACATTGACACTTGCATGTTAGGTATAGTTAGACCTTCACATTAAGTTATGAGACCATTTGGCAACCGACTTGAAAGGTTTCCATTAAAAACATTGAAAGAAAATATATTGTATTTGAACTATAAGTGGCATAAATTTTTTGAAGAAAATTTTTGTTACATTGTTTTCACTGTCCTCTTTGTATTACAAAAGCTATTTTAATGCTATAGTAGTGGCAATTGAGTGCAGCCCCACAACCATCATCTTGGTTGAACGCACCCCCTGACACCACAACTGCCACCATCATGCTTCAATTCACGACCTCCATTATGAGTTTTTTCCTTTTGAGTAATATATGATATGCATATTCTCATACAAAACCACTAGAATATGAAGATTGTAAACTTCTACTTTGAATTTCAATGGATTAGAGAGAGTACTTAGATATAGAGTCTAATTGGATGATAACCAACATAGGAATATATTTAATATTAATCTCATATTTAGCAAAGATCATATTTATCAAAGTCTAGCGAATCAAAAACATTTCTGGAACAAGTCTTCTACGGCAAAGCCTAAGGCTAAATTTTCCACAACATGAGGAAAAGGTAAATAAACTCTATGAGGCCATGCACATGCGGCTGAACCACTTGGTTGTGAGGCATCTTGCTCAGGATATCTATAATTGTAGCTCATAGAATGTGTCTTGTAGCTTCTGTTTGATGTTGTTGTTCAGTTGGGGCTTGATGTGCAAGTTAATATCCAAACCATCCTTGACTTCTTTGGAAATTTCATACCCCATCTCAAATTAGTGGAACTATCACGACCACCATTTTTAGGCATGAATTCCATCCATAGTGGATGATAAATTCTACTGTCTCTTCATCTGAAAAAATAGCCCCATGCAGAGCCCATCCAATTTTAATCAAGCGATGTCCCTCCACCCTCCGTCTATATCCCTTAAGTCGCAAGTCCATTTTCAAATCCTCAACCAAAAAGGGGTCTAGTGATTGCAACACCAATAGCAAGGGTTTTTCGTTGGTCTCCATACCTACACGACCAACTTTCCAAAGTTGCTCCCCCGCAACCTTCCTCCTGCAAATTTTCCTCCACAATTGTTCTAGCCATCAAATCTTTGTGGCCTTCTCCACGACCTTCGATCTACTCTTTGAAGCGGATCTCACAGATCTTTGTAGATCCATTATCTCCATCTCAACTTTTGTTGCAGATCTCTTGTGGACGATCAGATCTTCATCTACGGAATCAATCTCCGTTGTTCATTTTCTGTAAAAACTGGTTAAGGAAGAAAATCTGTGGGCTGCACCGATTAATCATGGAATCGATCAATCCAGCCTACAATCTCTAATATTAATTATCCTAACTCTTCTATGCATGGATTTATTAACTATTCCAACTATTCCAGCAACAATTTCATTTTTGAATCAACGATTTTATGGAAATACACAAACTTTTAGTTAGCTGCTGAAGTTGGCCCTTCACAGATTCACAGTTCAAAAAAGTAAATGAAAATAGGCTAATGATACTAAAAACACATAGCTAATCCTTATATTTACAAAACACACAAATGCACGATGAGATCTCTTCTTCAATCTATTAAAATATTTACAAGAAGAATTAGACAAAGGTCTATCCGTCTCTCTGCAAACTCAGAATGCTAATGTTAAAGAGTAGAAGCCCTCTCCCTTCTCTAAGCTATCTATTTATCCTAAATTGTAACCTCCTACAACCTGAGTGGTCCTGCAACCAAAAAACAAACAAAAACAGAGCCTGATGAGAATGTCCCTATGACAATAAACAAACTGCGATGTGATCTCCACGTAGGGAGTCATGATCTTTCATCATGCCTATCGGTGCTGAAAAACTATGACTCATCAAAAAGGTTAAAAATATGCCACAACATGTGACCAATTTATCACATTGTTGGCATGCCACGATGCTCCTGCATCAAGGTTGCTTAACAAATTGAGAGGCCGAGGAGGAGTTGAAGCTAGGAGGAGACTAAGATGCCACAATTTTCCTGAAGTGTTCCTCAATGCAACCACAACATCAGGATCATGATGAGGAGGATCTATATCAAGCGGTGAGGCTAAGCTCTAGAGAGAGGAGTGAAATCCCTAACAAACCCTAGAGATTAGACCCGCGAGAAAAAATTGGTGTTAGAAGATTCTAGTGTAATAATATTAATTAAGTTCTTATTAATTGATCTATTAATATTAACCACGTATTAACAATTTTAATTAGTGTTAATAAGGTTATAATTATCTTTTATTAACAAACATTAAACAAGTGTTAAGGATTATGATAAGCGTTAATAAGATTATTATTAATTTAATTAATGCATATTAATTAAGTCTTAATTGTAATAATGGTGTTGTTGATTATGAGAGTCGTTAAATAAATTATAACTTATGTTTGGAAGAGAGTTAGTTCAATAATAAATTATTATTGAACAAGTATTAATTACAATTACATGTATATATATTATGCTAAACATACTAGTGAAACTATAGTAAAGAATAAATTATGATGCCTGAAGTATCGTCAAACTATCTCGTTATTTCTCACATATTGTTGAAGTAAATGGTTATGTCAGAACTTATGTTGACATAGATTATTAAAATAAGAATCTTTATATTCTTGGAATTTATGTTGAAATCATATAGTAGATGTTTACATAGTAAAAATAATAATAAACTTTGCATTGACCTATACTCATAAATATTAAATGTATAATATTTTATTGATGGTTAAAGGGGACCTAACCCATGTTTCAAATGGGGAGATTAAAGGGGAAAATGCAAGGAGATTTGGGAAATTAAGGAAGGGATAAGTGTAGTAATGAAGTTATGTAGACACAGGAAGAAAAGGGAGATGGAGAGGATAGGATAGAGAGGTTGAAGGTTTTGGAGAAAGCAACTGAGGAGTCATGTTATCATGGCTTTTATGGGGAGAAAAAAATTCATAACTAGTTGGACTAGTTTTACTAAGGTTTTGGGAAGGAGGTTTCAAAAACATAATTTCTTAAAGCTAGGGAGTCGGAAAGGTTATTCCTAGCAGGCAGGGTGGCCGATCTATTTGAGCAGTTTGGTTTTCCATGTTGATTCAGATGTAAAGTTGCAGGGAAAAACTCCATGGACAAGGCTACAAAGGAAACTATTCATAATTAGGTATTTTCTTGAATATCTACAAGTTCTCCTTATACATGTATGAAATTGCAGAAGTACTTTCTAGTTTCTTATATATCATGTTTTACCAGTTTTCTTAGATGTATGATGTTTGAAAAGAATTATGTATGGGTTATTCTTTTACTACCAATATATGTTTAAATTTTATGACTATATATGTACAAATTTTGTTTCTTTATACCTAGTATGTACAATAAACATGGCCTTTGACCTTCAGTTTAAACAAAACAATTTCTGAGATAAACAAAAGAAATCAATTTGTTTCAACAAGTGTTTTTTTATTAACTAAGAATATAGGGACTAAGTGGACTAAGTGTGGTCCTTACATAGATGAACTTCACAAAGTCCAAGTGAAGGATCATAGAAAATGGAACACTCAAAATGACATCTTTCAAATTTCTATGTTTTTTACTCACTTCATGAGCTTGCACATATTCCACTCCACTAATCTATATTGGATGGGAATAATCCAATTTTAATAAATGTTTTCTTATCATTATGATTATTTTTATAAATTTGTATATTTAATCATGATTCCTTATATCCCAAAAAAATCCATACACCCATTCACAATTTAATTATGGCAATTCAATATTTAGTTAGACTATAATTTAAAATTTAATTTATCATTATAAATATCATATGGTATAAATATCCAAAAAATAAGGTAGGGTTGTGATAAGTTAAGTGTTAAGGTCAATAAACAATCCATTTAATACAATTAGAAAAATTACATACATGGTGAATAGTGCAAGTACAAAAGAAATGTCTACAACTTTATATGCCTTTCATATCATCAAATGATATGAACAATCAACATGTAAATAAAGGGATTGCTAATTCGTGCGGCCCTCATTTGTCATTATTTTCATATGGTCATTCTGTATTTTTCAATATGTAATCTTGAATTTAAAATTTGTACTCTTAGTTAAATAATAAATTGTTAAGATTTATTTTATCAAATTAATTAATAAATTATTATATATTTTAATGATGATGTTATTTATGGTCCAAAATATTTTTTAGCTTTTTTAGGTTTTGGTTAGTTGACACGTTTTTTCAAGTTAGATATTCTTATGGCTAGAGGGTAATTAAAGGGTTTAGATCTTGCTTTCTTGATTAGGAAACAATATATCTGTATGAAAAAAGAGTTTTGAATTAAATTTGATACACATTGGATATAATAATTATTTATGAAAGTTTTTCAAGAGTATGGTTTAACAAATTGTTTTTTAAAGAAGCAAAAATTTACATTGTATATCAAATTATGTTAAAGTTTTAAGTTTTATTATTTTATTGATGGTATGAAACTTGGGGTTGGATGGCTATAAAATCTTGTGGAAATTGTTTTTCATTTGTTGTTACAATTTTGTGGCAAAAGTACCATATTTCTATAGCATTATCTTGTACAAATATATTTTAGCTATTGCCATGACATTACCACCTCATATAATTTATCATACTAATTATACTAATTAAATTAATTGATGATCAAATACATTTAAACAAAAATTACCAACCATAATGCAATGGCATTAACATTGAAAATCATTTCATAGTTACCTCGTGAAGCGAAAGTAAGAAAATACATATACACATCCAAAATAACATACCCAGCCTTGAATAAGATACTATATTTTCTCTTCCATGATGACAGCGTCACCCTCTCAAAGATTTATATTAAGAAATATTACAATTACAATATTTGACCATAAGAATAAGATACATTTTCTTTTCTACGATGATACCATAGCAACAAGTGTTGTGTGGCATCTATATCTGCCGAATAAGCTGGTGTGGCAAGATATCTTGTGCATGATAGACTACAACAAGTATCTTTGCATCAATCCCATGGTTAGTGTTAGTGGTTTCAATTTTGAAACATCACTTACCTGCTTTCAGTTTTTCAAGTGATTCCATTAGGGCCTTCTAGGTAACTCGATTTTGTATTATTGCACTGCAAACATTGCATTGGCGACTAAAACAATTTCCAACAAATGTCTACTAAAACTCAGTAAATTTCCACCACATCCCGGGTTCCAATTCCGAAGCGCAGTCAAATTCAAGGGATGGGATTCTAATCCTTTGTTTGGCATTGAATGGAAATGAAAAGAACAAGAGAATCCCATGAAGGTTTATCACACCACAGGAACGATAAAAGGGATGTGATCCTCTAGAGATGTAAAAAATCAACAAGTTGGAAAAATACCCATCATAAATTTCTCTGTATGGTGAGGTTTGAAAAATACAAAGGTTGTAGGAGAAGCACTAGTAGGCTGTAAGATCTCACGTGCTTCCTGTTAACAAGACCTCATGCATACATGGAAACACCTTCACAGCAAAATAGTGTGGTAGAAAATAAAACCAATAGCCCGAGAAACATGAAAAACCGAAGCCATGCAGATGGGTCAATTAGCTGGAGAAGTATTTTATCGTCTGACAGTTATTTGGAGGAGGCTAGAAGTGAATGGTAAAATTGAAGGCATGAGATCTCTACTAGAAGATGCACTACAAGCAAAACTGTTGGCTGAATTGGAACAGAAGGTTAATATAATTTATGTGACAATGCATGATTTCGACTAAGTTTAGGAATTGGAACACGAATTGTAGTGGGAAATAATACCTTTTAATAGCAATTTTCTATAATAATAAAAAAGTTACATATATCACTACCCTCACACATTTCAAAGCACTCTGTTGCAAACAAAGATGGTCCACCGTCCATGCGTTGTGTTTCTACCATATCTCCTTACAATCTGGCACATTTCATTTTTTTCATATACAAACGTCAGCTTAATTACCTCTCTATTAGAGTCTCAACAGAATTGTAATTGGCCACCTGTCCAAATCCATGTCTTTCACATTTCTCCTAGATAGGCACACACGTCCACAATACCTTAATGTTTCTCGTTAATTGCATGCCTAGGATAAGTGTTATGATACTCAGCATATCAGTTCAATGTTTGTACTTATCTGTCATGGAAATTATCAGCATATCAATTCAATATTTGTACTTGTCTATCATGTAAAGCAAGAGGATCCGGTAAAGAGAGAACTAGATGCATTTCTCGGCAATCGCAGTGGTGCATTTGTGGCATGGTAATTCAAAATTTTTACAGAT
This sequence comes from Pseudotsuga menziesii, assembly GCA_001517045.1. Classification (NCBI taxonomy): domain Eukaryota; kingdom Viridiplantae; phylum Streptophyta; class Pinopsida; order Pinales; family Pinaceae; genus Pseudotsuga; species Pseudotsuga menziesii. Next base: position 266,045 of record LPNX010332747.1, read on the forward strand.
TTCATTCTTTTTCCAGCATAATGCTCAAAATGTACAATGCTTAAATGCCTTCATTTTCACTAACTAAAACAATGCAGATTATTACATTAGCCTATATTTCAAAAAATTCCAAAGTTTCCTTCAGAGGGCTATAAACAACAATATTTCTATCAAATATGAATAGATCGGAAGTAGAGAAAATATATAATGATCTACATCAATTGTTTATATTAATCTAGTGAATTGGCTTGATGGTAGATCATCTTGGCTTTCTTAACAATAAATATTAAATACATTCAAGCACGAAGCACCATATCTGAGCTTCAAGATCACGAAAGCACTGATTATATGTTTGAAAACCCTTCGGTTGTTCAAATGTCAGATATTGAAAATATTTTTAAAGGGAAATGCTATTCCATGGTCCGAAAGGGAAAGCTGTAATCCCTACTTATGTGATGTAACCCAGCAGAGGTCAAGTGTCTTGAGGTCTAAACATAGACACGGCCTTACCTACGAGCAAATCAAATATGGGGGGAAGGGATATATGTATACGAAGCTTATTAAGCCATTCTAAAGTTGATGGTCACCTGGATCCATAGTGAATCCTGCAATGGATTTTATTTTCCATTATTTATAGACGTAAAGACAAAATTGAGACTCCTAAACAGTTATGTATCAATAATTCGCAAATTGGTACAAAAATAGCATGCATTGCACCATGGAATCAATCATTTTTAACTGGATCTAGTCTAGTGGGTCTGTCCCATGAACGTTATTGACAGTGTTTAGTTTATTTTCCACCTGTATTGACATTGTTTAGTATTTCTTCTAGCTAGCTACGGTATTTCAAACAGTCAAAATTTTGAAATCTTGTTTTCCGAAAAATTATGTAATAAAATGTTTCACCTCGATAAATAATAAATGGTTTGTATAAATATGCAAGAAACAGATGAAGATTTTCAAGTATATTTTCTTACTTGTTCACCTCATAAATAAAAAATGGTTTGTATAAATATGCAAGAAACAGATGAAAATTTTCAAGTATAGTTTCTTACTTGTTCACCTCATTCGACTTGAATTGGGAAGGACATATTAACTATGTGTCAACAATAGAAACTACTATTGTAGGATGAAGGCATGATGCACAACAAAGGTATACTCGGGTATACTCAGTTGTAGTTTCTGAACGTAGAAAATCCATGGGTTCTTTTGGCAGGAGGAACATGAACTAAGAAAGAACAATAAGCAGCTAGCGAGAAGTCCTGAAATGAAAATACTTGCCCCAACAACAATTCTGGTAAGTGTCGTGCAACAACAATTTGCAATTTCTGTAAGTTAAATGTCATGTACCTCGTATGCAAACGGTGAATGTTACTTCTTATGTTTATTAATGAAATGGATATGAGTCAATTTGGGATTTGTTTCTATTAGAGATGGGGTTACTCTACCTTTGGATTCAATCCAAGAGGGATGCCTTCAAGAAATGAATCCGAGAGGGACTCCTTCAAGAAAGTAGTTTTAGGCATGTAGAAGTGCAGTCAGGCAGAGAAGGAAGTGGACATGGGAAGGCTGGCCCTCAAGAAAGTAGTTTTAGGCATGTCAAAATGCAGTCCCACACAGAAGGCAGTGGATATGGGAAGGCTCGAAGAGGCAATGAGGCTGGTGGTTGAAGAAGTTTTAAGCCTTTTGTTGAGAAAGGTGAAACAAAGTTCATTCCAAAAACATATAGTTGTATTAAGTCTTTGTTTGCAGTTCATACTTTTTGGTTATAATCTTTGGTTTTTATTCTTGCAGGCTTTTCCACTATTATTGAAGAGAGTAATCTCACCCGTAGTTGAGTTAGTGACTTAAGTAACCCATGATATTTACCTACCTGTGGTATTCACCCACAGTATTCTTGTTTTGTATTTCCTATTTAAACAGCTCTGAATAATGAGAAGGCAATCATCTGCCCGTGCTATTTTTGTTGCTCCATTCTTTTCTTTCACATGGTAGTAGAGGTTACAGCCTGATCCTTCTATTGTTGGGGTAAGCCTTTTCACATAGTGGAAAGCACTCTAGCTCAAGCAGTTATATCCCTGAAGATTCAGCCCGCACCGTGGTTAAGATAATTTTTCAATCAAGCTCGTTGAAGAAGGAAAATCCCATCGACAAAATCGAGAGAATATTAAAGATCCACAACAACTTCCTACGCGTACAGAGACCGTGGAAATCGCCATGATCGATGAATCCAATGCTCTAATTTCAAAATGATTTTTTCTCAATGTGATTGGTAGCGGCAGGGAACGTGAGAAACGACATCGGCGTCGCTGTGACTCCGGCCTTCTTAGCACAGTTTCCTGCAGTGAACGGCCTTGGCATGTCGATAGCGAGGCTCTATGATTCATATCTCCCAGGAAGCATCGGCTTGTTTACCAAGACTATTTTTTTATTTTTTCCCAGAACTGATTTGTTTTAATTTGTCGAAACCCTAAAACAAAAAAATGGAGATTTTGTTTTTACAATTTCTTGTCGAGATCGCTGGTTTGATCTGATCGAGGTGAAATGGATCGATAGTATTGGGACACAACAACTCCCATCAGGTGGCGCTTCAAACTGCCAGTTTTCTCCAGTTCGCGCGCAAGTCTTTCTAACAGCCGCCCAAGCTCTTCAGATCTATTTGACCGATCGCAATGGAGTCTTCCACTCTTGGCACAGTCACAGAGATTCGTGGTATTTTTTTTTAGATCCGATTTGATCCATTTTTGCTGATTCAGATCTGAGTCTTATAGATCTTTCCAGAATTGAGTCTGTGGGGATCTGAGTATTAACCAGAGTGGCAAAAGAGATTCCAACCTCCATACGGGCAGTTATTTGCTGCCACAGCAGAGAATGTAGTTGTCAGATTCGATGCTGAGACTTTGACTTCTAGATATTCTTTACAGAGACATAATAATCGAGTCCATTCGTTGTGCTGGAATGCAACTGGGAAATATGTTGCATCCGTGAGTGAGGATTCTGTGAAAATTTCAGCAGTGGCAAATGGAAGATGTATTCAGGAGATCGCTTGCACTGAAGATTCAGCCCGCAATTTGAATGCCATAAGACCTCTTGAACAGATCTCCATTGTCGGCCCTTGTCTAGATGGGCACTCATCGTGGCCACATATTCATTCCCCGGGTTGACCACGATCTGCACGCTGGTGCTGCGAAAAGGAAGCATTCAAGCTTGCCTACATCAATAGTTTTTACTTAGTAAAAAAAAACTCGCGATTGAAGAGAAGATTGATTCTTGAAGATGGTGCTACCAAAAGCAGTCTCAGAAGAATATGAAGATGAAGTATGGGCAATTAAAGCCATTAATGTGTTAAAATTACAAGATTTGTGGCACTTCATAGCTGAAGAGGATCCCATTGATCCAGAAAAGTTTAATACTTTGACAGAATTTGAAAAAGAAAGAAGGCAAGTTGTTGCCTTATGTCTCATACACGAGAGTATAGACTATTCCTTATTTCATTACATTGTAGTAGCCGATACTCCAAAGAGAGCATGGGATACACTGAAAGAAGTCTTTGTTTAGGAACCAACCGTAGAAGAATATGACTTTGTAAGTCAGGCAAAGCACCCGGAATCCCACACTGAAGTGGAAGACAGTCAAGATGACTGTGTCTATGAGGCAGCTAGTGATCATGTAATTCCAGGAAATGATGTTGATCCAGTTATGTTTGATGATGACAGTGAAAGAAAACTTGTCACTGCAGTGGTACTCAATGATGTGAGTGATAGTCTCTTTGAGCAAGAGATAGTTGATGGAAGCATAGAAGCTGCAATAGTTGCTGAGAATGAGCAACAACCAGCTCATAGCATCACAAAACAAACAACATTATGCAGTCCACCCCAAAACTAGAAAACGAGAAGTTTGAGGGAGATCTATGAGCAAGCTCATGTTACTAATGAATATCTACAATATGACATGTTTTCTTCTGATCTCACAATTTTTGAAGAAGCAGTGAAGGATCCACAGTGGATTCAAGCAATTGAAGAATTCAATAATGAAGTAGTTATCATTGATGAGCAACACCAAGATGTGAATGCTCTCCAAGAAAAGCTGAAATATATTCATATTTTTTTTAACAAAAATGTTGAGTGTGCAGGTAAAGATGACAACCAGAAGAATCATGTTGAAACAGAAGATGAAGACTTTCACTATGTTTCAGAAGATGAAGAAGATCAACTACTTAGCATCAAGATCCAGAAGACAAAGAAAATAATTCCAAGTACACTTCAAGGAATAAAGTCAAGCTAAAGATTTTTGAATGAAATGTAAGCCTAGCTAAAACATAGACCAGCAGACATCTTTAGGTATAGACAGTGTTGATGATGTACTACCACTTGAGATTAAGGGGGTGTGTTGAAGAGACTAATCTCACTTGTAGTTGAGTTAGTGAGTTAGGTAACCCACAGTATTTACCTACCTGTGGTATTCACCCACAGTATTCTTGTTTTGTATTTCCTATTTAAACAACTCTGAATAAATGAGAAGGCAATCATCTTCCCGTACTGTTTCTGTTGCTCCATGAGGTTGCATCTATTTTCTCCATTTGTTGAAATATCTCGATGGACATCCATTTGTTGAAATATCTCGATGGACATCCATTTGTTGCAATCTCTAGACTCGCTTTGAAGATAAGTTGCAAAGAAATGAACATTTCAAAAAGGAAATGTCAAATATATGAACACCAAAGATATACAACAGTGATGATGGTGAGATGACGGTGCAGTAGCAGAAGGTTGTGCACCATGAAGTCAAAGGGTAGTGCAATAAGATGATGCTATAGTGTTGTTAGCATAGGAAATTGCTTTGAACTTGGTGGAAATGAATTTTAGTGACAGTGGCGGTGGCGGTGAGTTCGAAATTACTTTCAGCAACAGTGGCAGTGAGCTCAAAGTGCCAAACAACTAATTAAACACTTTGGGAAGCGTAAACATAAAACCTAGGAAAACTCCTAAAAACTTAGGAAGACTTCTCTGTGGAACTCAAAGACTTGGAAATAACGCTTCAAAGTTTCCAAGCAATAAAATAAGGCCAAAATGATAAAAAAAAAATGAGGACCAATGTAAAACTATGAATAAAAGTTTAAAATAAATGATCAAAATAGAAATTAATATAAAATCAACAAATATAGATTACAATTGTACAATGCCTTTCGTGGGTACAATAAAGTACATTTTCTTTTAAAGGATGACAAGCTCACCCTCTCATAGATTTATATTGAGCCATAACAATATCATTTTAATGCACGAAAATGCCGAGAAAGTGGTTTCATAATGTTGAGTTGTTCCACGAAAGATGTAATGAGGGGAGCGCCGTTGTACTTTTGGATAAGGATAATATTATCATATAGGAGTGTGAACAAAATCTAATAACAATATGTGGGAAGTTAATAAAATATAAATATAAATACAATATATAAAAGGGAGAAGTAAAAATTATATGTAATATTATAAAAATATAAAATAAAATAATTGAATTTATATATATATTATCTTATAGCTATTTTTTGTATGAGAAGAAATTATAGAAATTAAATAATAGTTATATATAGATATTTGTTTAAACTTTCTTTTTAAAGTATTATGACGTACAAAGTAGGAAAGTTTCAAGAAGATGTATTTTTAAGTAGTTCTCTTTATATTTATTTCCATTTTTGTTTTATAAACTATTTTTATCATATTATAATAATAATATTTGTAATTTTATAAAATAGTTTTTATTAAATTATTTTAAAGTAAGATTAGTGTATAAAAAGTAAAATAATATTTGTTAACTTATTTGGTAGTTATTTATTTTAATTTATTTTTTATTATTTTTATTATATTATAAAATAAAATTTTAATGTAATTTATTAATTTTTTTAATGAATCTTTTTAGACAATAAAATTTATAAAAAAATTATAAATTTTATGTTTCATAAATTAAATATATTAGAAATTTTATCTGATAATAATGTAATGTAAAAAAATCCTTATTTTAATTGATTTATTGATAATTTTATTGTTTCTCATTAACAATAGCCATGCAACTTATATCAAATTTTCATTAATGATTTAATTAATTTTTATTTTAGTTTTTCATTTTATATAGAAAGAAATTTTAAATTGTTTTAAAAATTATAAATATTATACAATTAAAAAAATGAAATTATTTTCATCATGTATAATAACATGTCAATATAAATCATACTCACATATCTATAAATTAACATAAATTTATTTTATCCTTAGATGCACTTCAACAATATTTGACTCTTTTGGTGATTGGTAACTCGAGGTTTAAGATAAATATATGATGGTGTAATTATTTTATTTTATAAACCTACATGAATTTGTATTTACTTTTTATTTGGTTCTAGTTTTTTTATTATATGGAAACATCTCCCCATAATGAGTTGTAAAAAATGTTTATACTATCAATACGATACATCAATTTTTTTTTTTTTTTTTTTAAATAAAACATAACATTACATTTTTTATTTCATATCTTTTAAATAAAAGGTTACATNTGTGAAAAGAACTCCCCTTATTTTATGTGACAAGAATGCCACATATTGACATGTAAAACATCTTACTATTTTTATTAAAAAAATACTTAAATTTAATTTATAGTTATTTTCAATAAACTTTGAAAGTTGAATAAAAAACCATGTGTTAGAGTAAATATTTATAATCAAAATTTTATGTTTACACAATACCATCACAACAAGAAAATCTATCTTTTAGAGCACCACAAGTTAGCACCAGTTATAGTTTATGGTGTTAAAGTGGTGGTATTAGCACCACTTACAATTTTGTGGTGTTAAGGTGGTGGTATTAGCAGCACATTTATTTTGTGGTGTTAAAATGGTGTTAATGTTTATTGAAAATTATATTTTTACTCATGTATATTAAGAGAAATGCCATGTTGACAAGTACCATAAAGTGGTGCTAATGATTATTTGTCACATGGACATGTACATGTAAGATTTATTTATGAAGATTTTCACCATAAACACAACCATTTCACAAATAACTATTCTTTAAATAATTTAATTTAATTATTTATAATTTTTTCACTCAAATAAAGATCAATGCTAATTTATGAGTTTTTGCATGGCAATCCCAACAAATTAAATTTCTTATTTTTACATTATTTAAATTAATAAATTCACTTGATTCAATTCAATTCAATTATTCATTTTTAATGTTTAGCCTATTAAATTTGTTGATGGGAATTAGTATCATTATTATGTTTTAATCACTAGCTTAAGTGCATCTTTAGCACCACAAGTTAACCCTACTTATATTATATGGTGTTAATATGGGGATATTAGCACCACTTACATTATATGGTGTTAAAGTGGTGATAGTTTTTGTTAATCTTATTGGAAATGGCATGTCACATCATATATATTAATTAGTGAAGTGGTATATGATACTTTCACAAGTACAATAAGGTGGTGATAATTCATTTTCCAAATTGAAACTTACAAATACTTCAATGATTGATTTTTGCACCAAGAGGCGCTTTACAGCCCAGTATGGGGGAGATCTTGTAACTTTACATAGCATTACAAAATAATAAAAAATAAATATTTAATTATCCCCTAAAATAAATGTCGGCCAAAAAACAACCTAATATGAGGGAGATCTTATAAGCTTTCTTGGGTAACTTTTGTTACTAACAAAATAATGAAAAATAAAAATTTTAATTATCGACCAAAATAAATGTCGGTAAAAAGAACAACCTACAATGAGGGAGATCTTGTAACTTTTGTTAATTACAAAATAATAAAAAATCCAGAAATGTTGTAATGTTCCTACCTAACAAAACAATAAAAAAGTAAAATTTAATTATCCACAAAAAAAAAAAATGTGCGTCATAAAAAACACAATATCACAATGTCGAGCAAATGTTGTAATACCTAACCAAATAATAAATAAAAAAATTTTTGAATTATCCACAAAAAAATGTTGGCCTCACACATGGTTTTAAAACCATGTGCAAGGTTTTCTAAACAATCTATTGTTTTATTGTACATGGTTTAGGAAGGCCTTGCACATGGTTTTAAAACCATGTGCAAGATCCATGGTTTTATTGTACATGGTTCGGGAGGGCCTTACAGATGGTTTTAAGACCATGTGCAAGGCCTCCTAAATAGCCCATACTTTTAGAAGGGTGTTGGATATGGTTTTAAAATCATGTATGGGAATATGTTGTAATGTTTGTTCCTAACAAAATAAAAAATATTAGATGTCAACTATAAATAATATTAAATATTATAATAAAAATACTATGACCTTAAATAAAAATATATGTCTTTTGGCTTGAATCAAATCAATGGCTATATATAGGACACACCAAAGTTGATAGCTCATTGACTGCAATACCTAAAAAGAGGTTTGCACCTCGAGAGATTGATCCCTCTCTGTGTTTGATAGAGCCTAGGATTTGGATTTACACTGGTTTATTTTATTCAACCAAAAAAAATTAGTTCCTTAGAAATATTTAATCATTATGTAGGGTCTCAAGGCCCTAGACATGGTTGAGGAAGGAAACTCATACCTTAAGTATTATAGGAATATTTTAAACATATATGGCCAATAAAGGCACCTCAAACCACTATGTGTGGATTTGTGAGGGTATTTTTATCCTTTTTTCTGTGGATATCAGTACTATTAAGAAATTTTGATAAGTATAGATGGGACTAGGAGTCTTTTAGATGGTTAAGGGAGGAAACCAAGACTTAGGCACTAAATAATGATTTTATGGATTCAAGACTAATAGAGATGTAGACACCTCCAAAAAAAAGACATGACTTCTCAAGGGGTTCCTTGGCCTTAGAATACGGATATGGGTGGAATTTGAAAGGTTTTAAGGACTACGTATGGATGGGCCCTAGACATGGACATGAAAGGAAAGTTGAACTTTAGATCCTAAAGGAACTATATAGGAATATATGGTCAAGAAACACACTTAAAATGACTATAGAAGACTATTTGAGGGTATCATTGAAGTATAAGTTGAGATACAAATTCTATTAGGATGAATTGAGCAATATGCATGGGTGGCGATGCCTTTGACATGGTCAATGGAGGAAACTTATGCCTTAGGACGTAAAGGCACATTCTATACACCCAAGTCCCATATTAATGGGTTGAATCACCACACATGGCCTATGGAGGGAATCTTTCACTTCTTAGTGGGGATATTAATTATATTATAAGGATTTGAATGGTAGATATGGGTCTCAAGATTATTAACGCAGTCTACAAAGAAAATATTAGCTTTAAACCCTAGAAGAAACTTATATGCATAGAGGGCCAAGAACAACACCTCAAACCACCAAAAATTATGGTTGAAAGATACCCTTCACCTAATAGTGGGATGATGATGACATTAAGAAGTTGTTCAACATTATGTATGGGTCTTGGAGCTAAGAGAAAGGTCAAGAGGGAGAAAACTTAAAATTTATTCAATTAAGGAAGATTCTATTTATCTTAGGATTATAGCAACAACTCAAGTTACAACATAATACCTTTAAAAGGCATTGTTTCCTTTTGAGTGGGGCTAAGGGAGCCATTGCGATGTTTTGAGTAGTAGGTATGGATTTCAAGGATTTTGACATGGTTTGGGGAGGAAATGTGGGTATATGTCTCCAAATAAATATTATAGTTACTCATAGCCACCAACTATACCTCAAACCACCACCTAAGAACTCTCAAGATTATCCTCTCCTGCAAGTGGGGATCCAAGTTCCATTAGATCATTTTGGATACTAGGTATGAGTCTCTATGCCATGAAAATGATTGAGGAAGGAAATCTAAGACTTATTTTGTAAAGTAAATTTATATTCATTTAGGTTAAATAGCAATGCCTTGATCAATCGCACATCATCCTGTCGAGAATATACTTGGCCGAAGTATGTTTCTTAAGGCCTTGGACATGATTGGTAGACAATTATTCATCCTAATCAACTAAATGCATTTTAGTGGAATATAGTCACAATATTGATTCCTTGAGTGAAAACACATGACCTCTCAAGGGAATATTTGACCTCAAAATGTTTACGTGGCACAAGGTATTGTTCACAAGGCCTTGAACATAGTGGATGGAGGAAACCTAGACCTCCCTTAACCATATAAAAGACTCCTAGTACCATATATACTTATCAAATTTTCTTAATAGTATTGATATCCACAGAAAAAAGGATAAAAAGACAATTAAGGAAGATTCTATTTATCTTAGGATTAGAGCAACAACTCAAGCTACGACATAACACCTTTAAAAGGCATTGTTTCCTTTTGAGTGGGGCTAAGGGAGCCATAGCAATGTTTTCAGTAGTAGGTATGGCTTTCAAGGAATTTGACATGGTTTGGGGAAGAAATGTGGGGATATGTCTCCAAATAAATATTATAGGTACTCATAGCCACCGACTATACCTCAAACCACCACCTAAGAACTCTCAAGGTTATCCTCTCCTTCAAGTGGGGATCCAAGTTCCATTAGATCATTTTGGATACTAGGTATGAGTCCCTATGCCATGAAAATGATTGAGGAAGGAAATCTAATAATTATTTTGTAAAGTAAATTTATATTCATTTAGGTTAAATAGCAATGCCTTGATCAACCACACATCAACGTGTCGAGAATATACTTGTCCCAAGTATGTTTCTTAAGGCCTTAGACATGATTGGTAGACAATTATTCATCCTAATCCACTAAATGCATTTTAATTGAATATAGTCACAAGATTGATTCCTTGAGTGAAAACACATGACCTCTCAAGGGAATATTTGACCTCAAAATGTTGATGTGGCACAAGGTATTGTTCACAAGGCCTTGAACATAGTGGATGGAGGAAACCTAGACCTTTGGCCCTAAATGGATATTTTGTGCTTCCAATGATAATAAAAATTCCTTGAACAAACACAAAAGGCCTCCCAAGAGGATCCTTCACCTTCAATAGATCATATTGGAACTGTTATAGTATTTTGAGAACTATGTGTAAGTACTGAGACCTAAACCAAGATAGAGTGATGAAACATTAGCCTTAGTATTAAGATGTATCCTTTTAAACTCAAGGGCAATGAATAAACCCTTAACCTGCCACACATGGCTTCTAAGTTGTAATATTCCACCATTAGAATGTTTTTAGCACCAAGGATGGGTCATGAGACCATAGACATGGATACGAAACAAACCTAAGCCTTAATATATAAAACAATATTTTATGTATCCTACTTCAAGAGAAACACCTTAAACCTTCATACTCGATCTCCTCATAGTATCATTTTCCTCAAATTTGGGATATGGGTAGGTACGGCCAACAACATCACATTTACATCACACATTATCTCTTGAGGGTATCCATGGACACCAAGTGGAGATATGGGCACAATTAGGAATTTTTGAGCACTAGGTTTAGGTTTTGAGGTATTAACCATGGTTGGTGTAGGGAGCTCATGCATTGTATATATAGGAAAATTTTAGGCCTAAAGGTCTAAAAGTGATGTCTCCAACCACCAAATATGGCCTCTTGAGGGGATATTTGTCCTTATAGTAAGAATATGGGAACTATTTTAAGAAGTTTTTAACCATTAGGTATGGTTCTTAGGGCCCTATACACGATTGAAGAATGGAAACTAGGCCTTAGGACCTAAAGGAAGTTTCTAGGTATATATAGCTAAGAATGACATGTTGAACAAGTACAATAGAAATTTCCATAGTATCTTTGGCCTACGAGTGGAGATTTTTGTGGAACATAGAGATTTTTAAGACGAATTATAGGTGTGAACACATTGGATATGGTTGGGGAGAAAAGAGTGAGACTTAGGCCCTAAAGGAAATTTTAGGCATCTTTGGTTAAGAACAATGCCTACAACCACCACACGTGACCTCCCAAGAGCATATTATTCATATAAGTGGGATATCAGTATCATTATAGTTTTTTGAGAAACTTGTATGGGTCTTTGGTGCCCTAGACAGACTTGAGGGAGAAAACTTGGGCCTTAATCCTGAAAAAAATTTTAAGAATCAATGGCCAAGAAGAACAACTTGAGAAAATACACATGGATTGTTGAGATTATCTTTAATGTTTGAGTAGGGATGTATATGGAATTTGATGGTTTTGAATATTAGTTAGTGGTCTTTAGGATGTATTCATAATTAAGGAAGCAATCGCATGCCTTATTCCCTAAAGGAATATTTGAGGTATCTATATCCATAAACAATATTTTAAAGAAACACACATCACTGGCCTAGGATCTCCTTCACCTCATAGAGAGGATGTAATCACCTTTAGGAGCTTTTGAGCATTATATTTGATTTTAGGGGGCTCAACATTGTCAAAGAAGGAAAACTAAGGCTTATCCCCTAAATGAAGTTCTAGGAAAGCAAGGCCAATAATAATGTCTCAATGTATAATACCTTCGGATGGTATGATTTCCCTCAAATTGAGACATTTGTTCCATTAGGAGTTTTTTAGCACTAAGTATGGGTACTAACGCCTTGGACATGGACATGGTTAATCCATGAATTATAAATCCTAGAAGTAGAATGCATGAATTCTTAGGGGTATCCATTCTACTAGGTATCTACTTCTTGAGGCCTTGGGCCCTTCAACATGGTTAGTGGACAATACCTAAACCTTTTCCCATAAATGAATCTTGTAGCCATCTAGGGGTAAGAATTTTTCCTCCACCAACCACACACAACTCCCTAATTTGTATAATTAACCTATGATTAAGGATGTTGTTACTGTTGTGTGGTGTTTAAGTAGTATGTACATGTATTAATACCTTGGGACTTATGTTCCATGGAAGAATACTGTGTTTTTTCCTTAAATAAATTTTTGAGACATATAAATCCACGGACACTACCTAGAAGCACCATTGATTACTTAACAGGGTTATATATTACACTATGTATAATATAGGTCTTATGGTCTTGGGGCCTTAAAAATGGTTAGTGGATACATCCTTAATCTCGAGCTCTACATGATTCTTTTATACATCTAAGGCTTAGTATATTGCCTCCACTAAAAATACATGGCCTCTTAAGGGTATCATTGGCCTATGATTAATAATTTAATTTCCATTATGTGGTTTTGAGTAGTATCTACTTATCTTAGGTCCTTGGGAATGACTTTTAGAGAAAAAAACTATGTCTTTGTCCTTAAAGAAGCAATTGTGGCATATAGAGTGATGAAAATTTCCTAGAGCACCATGCATAAACTTACATGGATATCCATGCCACTATGTATCCACATCTTGGGGCCTTCAACCCTTAGACATGGTTCAAGGAGGAGACTTGAACCTCTATCCCTAAAGGAATCTTATAACCATCCAATGATAGAAAGATCACCTCAACCAACCACAATGTTACAAAGAGAAATTCCTATGGCTTGGGGTACCACAACAGACAACTTGACTCCAGAAATCAATCCTTTCCAATATGCAATAGAAATTAAATATCTAACACTAAAGGATTAGACCTCGTACCTTATTCCGGATGGTTGAATTAGATCCCCATTGAGGTTTCCAACTTCAGCTTGAATTGATATATTACTTCCTCAACAAGTAAACAATACAAGAATACTATATATATTGGTGTTAGATCTATTCTAGCATATATAATCAACAATGTATAAACATTTGAAATCATCCTGTGGATAAAATATTCATTCAAACATACATTATTGGACAGGAAAAGATATTTCTATTAATGTAAAATTAGAGATTACAATGGATACAACCTCTATCGGCACATCTGCTAATCAGAGAAATTGAATCCCCCACTTTGGCCTCCACCACCTCAATCCTCCATCTCTCGATAGAAAGCTCATAAGAAAAAGGAAAGCTTGGGAAGAACACAAAAGTGCTCTAAGGGACAAAGGGATGCAGACTCAAGCACAAGTTCCGGCAACAATGGACTATAGTTTCTGTGCTCTCAATTCTCTCATATGCCTTCAATGTACCATAGAGTTCCTTATATATCTTTTCAAAGGGGTAATGAAAGGTTGAATCTGAGCGATCTCAAGGCATAGGGAAGGCCAGGAGTCAAGTGAGTCGAATCCATGTCAAGGAAAACTCCAAAAGGATTTGGATTATGCGCACATCCCGATGTACACAGTTTTAGGGGTCAAACCCATGTATATACGTGATTAAGGGTTTAAAAGTCGCGTGTATCATTTTTCACATGTTTTTAGGGATGGTTAAGGAAACATCATAGGAAAAAAATGGTCCAAGGGGTCTAAGGAGTCTGCAGAGGGATAGGGGAAGGCCATACAAGTGTGATTCACCTGGAGTGGTAAAATCAGCTATAACAGCTGCCCCCTAATGTGTGAGGTCAGAGGGGTCATACGATGGCTGAAATACATTATATGTCCATCCCAGAAGTGGAGTGATGAAGTATCCCAAATGGAAAAATAGCCACCCAATCAGCATAGTACAATGATACAACTCTGCACATAGGTGCAAATACATATAGCAGTCCCGAATACATAAGAGTACAATGGCCATGAATTGGCATGATACAAGATATCACATAAGTGGTCATCGCCATGTACAATATACATAAATTAGAATCTCCATGATGAAGATATACAAAAGACCCTGATCTCCATAATGGCTGAAGATATACAATGGATCAAGATCTCCATAATAGCTGGAAATGTTTGACATATACTGGAATCAAGTCACGAGAGCTAAAATCTCATGAACACTGGCATGATCAGGACGTAGCATATAAGAGATGCCACTAATATGGAAGGTCTTCTACACAAATTGCTACGAGTACATGTCCTGCTATGTGAATAGATGTGTCAAGGTCGAACATAGTAGTCCATCATCTGATTACCGGTCATTGATGTATACCATTAACAGACGCAAGATCACCCACCGATAATGAAAATGGGATTCAAGGTACTAGAGTGCAAACTAACAAGTGTGAATAAATGTGTCGAGGTCAAACACTTGAGAGGATCCATTGATCAGCGGACATTGATGTATTCCTAAAGACTGTCGATGGTGAGAGAACCTGCCACTGATGACTGCAAGTCTTAAGGCACTCAAAATGACTCTAGATTCCAATCCCAGAATAACTGATTTGAAGTCGATGGGATGAAATCCGCTCGAAGGAGGGCATTAAGGCATCCCCCATCATCCAACACGAGGTACTCAGAAAAGCTGTATAATGTGGAAGGACTTGATCATAAGGTGCACAAACCAGTAATTGTACATGGAATGGCCGACATGCAAAGTCAGAATAATTGAGGAATGGCTGACTCAGATTTCAACTTCCTTCGAACAAGAGCATAACGGTGAATGGTGATTGAATAAAGGCAACATAGACTCGATATACAAACTGGGACATCTCTACGACACAGGAGGCATCGACAGAGGCTCCATGGGGACTGGAAGCTTAACTAGTCGATGGAGATAAACTCAGATAAACGAGTACAACTCCTAAAGTAAAATTATAAACCTAACCAATGGATGTGATATATAGTGCTCTGTTCGAAGGCGACATGAATTGACAGCTGCCAAAGATAACATCTTTTTTGGTCCGGATTTTTGGTTTTTTTATTTTTTTGGACTTTTTCAAATATTTAAAAAGCTTGAAAAAGAATAAAATTGCTTTATAGTTACAGACTAGGAGGAGATGAGTGTCATAGGCGAAAACAAACTAGTTCCAAGTAGTGGAACATACCTATTCTCAATGCAAGGACACATGTGTAGGATATCAACACTCGGGGGAAAATCCCCTCCCAGTAAAAACGGAATCAAGCTGCAAAGGATATATAATATGGCTCTGCATGGCTAGACATGAGACAAGCTCGGGCTATATGGATGAAATGCAATGTCAGGGAAGCTGACATAAAGCTCAATAAGGTAGGAAAAGCTCATGATAATGCAATTACAACTTGACATAATGGAGTCCTGAGGGAAATAGGCCAATAGAAAGATCAAGAGGACTATGAGGCTCTTGCGAAATGTCATGGCAGTACTATACAACGGACTCCCACACCCTAAAAGACAAAACGTCAGCATGGGCACCAAATGCAAATAAGGCACTAACTAGAGTGCCCATGTAAGTTCAAGCTCTACCACTCATACCATGCCACTCTGAAAACAGCAAGAAGGTTCTGCGACATAATAAAGTGGCTTCGTACCTAAGGCTATGATGAAACAGTCATAAGGTCATGCAAAATGAAAATGGTGATGAAACCTAACCTATATACCAGTTTAGACATGATACCTGAGATCAGCACAAACGGGTCAATCATGAATTAGGTCAAAAACGGTCCAAAATGATTAGAAATGGTCCAAACTATAGGAAAGGGGGTAAAAATTTTCAAAAATTTGAAAATTTTCTATAAATAGTAAACAATTCAAAACATTATAAAAAATTTGAAATTTTTACCCAACTTAGCTCAGATTTTAAACAGCAAATTCCAGGAGATCCAGCTGGCGGAATCCACTACCGTTTCTTGCAGGTACTTACCCATGCTCTTCTCTTCCATTTTGATGCAATTTTTATGAAATTCCATGGTCATTTGCGGTTTCTAGGCCATTCTAAAGAAGGCACTACAACCCACACAGAAATCGAGGGTTTTTCGTGTATAGGGCTAGATATACATGGAAAATTCCCTCACAGTTGCGTATATATGCGACTGTTTGGCAAATAGTCGCGTATGCGGCCGCGCATGACATTTTTTAAGTAATCTAATGGGAAAACTTGCAATTTTTTGTGCAGGATGGTCCTAGAATGGAGAGAGTGTGAACATGGTGAGGTAGAGGAGGCAGTAAGGGCCGATCTAATGGCTCAACAAGCGCTGCATGCATATGGACTCTATAAGTTTTGGTATCTTGGTGGCTTGTGGGAAAAACCAATACTATTGCAAATGCTGGTGGTTTACTGGGATCCAGACTCTGATTCCTTCCATATAGATGGGATGTCCCTCACCATAGAGGTGGATGACATATACTTCATTACTGAACTTTCTCGATGGGGACAAGTAGTGAACCTTCGTTCTTGCGGTGGGCCCGGAGGTGGCCTAACTATCGATGAGTACATTGCGGTGTATTGCTATCTAAATACATAGAAGGTGGGGAGTCAAATCCCAACCAACTCTGTATAGGTGCTGGGCCTAAAGGCCATCCTATTGACATTGGGAGAGATAGCAAGTTTGGCTTCACTCCACCAGTCCTTGTGGCCTCTGATGTTCTATGTAGTGGAGTGCATGAGACCCATGGTCTATGAATGGAGCACTACACTACAGAGCAACATGAAACATCAGTTCAATGAGAACCACTTATACTATGAAACGAGAACTATATACTATGAACGAGAACTCTACCCATAAAAATGATTATTTTTGCAAAAAAAACACCAAAAACAACCCCCAAATAGAAAAGTGTTGATACCAGTATACACGTTTTTTTTTTAGGGTAAAAAATAGAGCCATGGACTAAACATCCCATATTTTTGTTTAACAAAACTTTAAAATCAACCTTAAATTGGAAAAAAAGAAAAATTCTTAAAGAGATAAATTACAACTTTCTGGAAAATTGCATATTAAAGAAAAAACAAATTTCTATAATAATTTCACCATTATAACCATATAGAAACAAATAAATTATGATGTGATTCATCATGAGATAATATATTAGACCATACAAGAACAAATGGTTCATATAAATATTCAAAAACTCCTCTAGAGTTTCAATTACAAAAATTATACTAGTAAAAAGCATCTAACTGCCTCTTCAAATTAATCCATGGATTATGACACCCCATCATCAAAAACTCCTGTAGAGTTTCAATTAAAAAAATCATACTAATAAAAAGCATCTACACTGCTTCTTCAAATTCATCCATCGAGGGCCGCCCAATATTATTAATTTTGAATGGCCAATAAACTAGATACCCAATATTATTAATTTTTTATTTAAGAATTAAAAAAGAGTTAATAATTTTTTTTTATTGAAGTGAGGGGCGTTATGATTCAATTCTAATACTAAAACTTACAAAAAAAACCTATTTCTTTATTGTCAAAAACATTAATACAACAAAAACAAACTAATGCAAATATAATTTTCTAAGGAGAAGATTGTAAGACTTCATGGTTTTCCAAAAAATTAAGATTGTAAGAATTTCTTTAATAAGAAATATTAGATTGGATTTCAATCTCTTCATAGGATATTTTGGATTTGATTCCAATCTCCTCCTAAACATGGTGGACAATGCTAAAAATGCACTAATGCCATATGCTTCCTCATTATGTTAAGACAATTTTAAAAAAACCAATGTCATATGTTAAAAACTTTCTCCTTCTCATATAGAAAGAGAAAATATTATTAGGTTTCAATCTAAGAATTAAAAAAAGGAAAAAATTTCTTCATTACATTAGCATAGATTCATCTTAAACCTAAATTTTTTAATCCAAATTCTTGAGTTATAATTTATTTTTCTTGAGTTATAAATTTTTTTTGTTGCTTTGTGTTGTTATTTGATAGTTTCATTCCTAACACTACATAAAAAAATTTGTTAAAAAAACTATGTGATTCCTTGTCAAAAAAACGTGTGTTGTGTTGTTATTTGTAAAAAAAAGAAAAAAAAAACTTCCCATTCAAAACTTCATTCACATTCTCATATTAGTATTAAATTCATTTAATATTTTTTATTTAAATAATAAATAACTTTTATTTCTTTAAAATAATAATCTTATTATGTTTTCCTTACGTTATTAAAATGAAAACCTTTTTAAAGAAAGGAATTTTGCATATCTTACAAATTTGTAATTGAATATTTTATAAAGATAAAAATGCTAAAATAATAATCTTATTATGATTTCCTTTACGTTATTAAAATGAAAACCTTTTTAAAGAAAGGAATTTTGCATATCTTACAAATTTGTAATTGAATATTTTATAAAGATAAAAATGCTAAAATAATAATCTTATTATGATTTCCTTTACGTTATTAAAATGAAAACCTTTTTAAAGAGAATTTTGCATATCTTACAAATTTCTAATTGAATAGTTTATAATGATAAAAATGCTAAAATATTTTAAGATGTCATCATATTTACATTCATGTGTTTACTATAACTGCAAGGACGCTTTAGATATGTTAGGGTTATTCCGATATTGTTGTAGGCGTATGATCCTGACACATGTTGATGCTATTGAGAGGCTTCTCCTTTACAATGGTAAGTATGTATGTCGATGCCCGGCATCGAGGGCCGCCGTGAGGGCCGCCCTTTGGCGCCCAAGCGGCGGACCTTCGCTCATTTTCGTAGGTGATGTCAGAAGCATCTAATCACTCACCAAATCCCCAAAAATGGCCGAAGGCGGCGCCATTATTGACCTCAAGATTGGCGGTGCTGCTATTGCAGCTGCTGCTCCTGCTACTCGTCCTCATATTATTATTATTATTCTTAGTATTATCCCAGTATTGAGTAGTTCCATTCATGCAATTAGTGCCTGCGTTGTCCAGCAAATCCTGGTCTAGAGATCTTTCGGAGTACAACAGAGAGGTCCGCCGCTTGGTCAGAGGGCCGCCGTGAGGGCCGCCCTTTGGTGCCCAAGCAGGGTATTTTTCTCATGAGTGAAAAGATAAACGAAATCGTTTCAGTTTGGGAGTTACAGTGAAAAAAACACAGGAAACTGCTCCATTAAGTATCTCCATACTTGAAGAGTTTTTTTCCAGATCAATGAGATCAAATCAAGGAGAATTCCTGCAATTTATTTTAGCCTTTCTGGTGCTATTTTTACACAGGATACCCGTGTTTGGCGCTACTCTTGAAATTGATCATTGTGACCGAACATGTGCTTCAACAACAGTGCAATATCCATTTGGCTTCAGCAGCGCATGTCTATATATGTTGGATAGGAATTGCTCCAAAAATGAAGATGTATATTTGAAAGGATTCCAGGTGCTAGATTTTACTACTACAAGCATTATCATTCAATCACGGCAATTGCAAAGTCTAAACAACAAATCTATTTGCTCCAAAGTTGAAGATATTTTCACAAAATTCAATCCACAATTTAGCCTTACCAGTCGAAATTTATTGCTGTTCAGTGAGAACTGCTCAAATGTTGACTTCCATTTCAATGTTATAGATTTAGATTTGAATATTACAGAGTTAAGAAATGGACCCAAACATTTTGATGGCATTGAAAATTGCAGCAAAAATATTTCGGGTTCAATTACAAGTTTAATGCCTCCAAATAATAATACTGAGTGGTTTACTATTAGGAAATCTCTTGAGACTTCTACGTGCAAATACTTTCTTAGCATTTTGCTCTCCCACAATGCCACCTATAATCGTACCACCAGTTTGGACGTGGATCGGCTTGAACTGAGTTGGTGGGTGAACGGTCCTTGCAGCCCGGATTCTTGTTCTACCAATGCTTATTGTTCTGACTTCAAGAACCCCAATAACAATAATGAAACGGTACATAGATGTTACTGCACGCATATGGATTTTCAGTGAGAAAATAATACGCATGCATGCATTGTTCATATTGGGCTCAAATATTGTTTCAGAGAGATTGATTCTTCTTGATTTCTGTGTGCAGTAGAAGCATAATTGTGTGTCAATTTCCAATAATGTTGTGAATTAATAAAGCTGCTGCAACCATTCGCAGAATTCTATATGGCTGGAGAATACTGTGTTGTTTTTTCCCTTGTTTCCTTATCTTGGCTTCAGGCCAATTTCTGAATATAGCAGGCTGGATATTATTTTAATCCATGTGTATAGTGTTTTTTTTCTCGTAATTTTTAAACTCGGGCATTCGAACGTATCTAACATTAATTTTGTTTCACTAAGAAACACAGTAAAATACTGAATAGAGAAGCAGAAACGGCGG
>LPNX010332747.1:287244-336401 GCA_001517045.1 Pseudotsuga menziesii
AAATCATTGAAAATGGTTTTAAATGTCTTTATTTTCTGGAATTATTTACAATTTGTCAATAAAAATGCCTTATTTTGTACATAAAAATGTCTTATTTTATAGAAAAAATCATAAAATGTATATGTTTTTCATTATAAATTGCTTAAAAATGTATGTTATTTTGTTAAATTTCAAAAAACACACTTGAAAATAGAAATTAAAAATATTTTACAACAAAGATAATTCAAAGGCCCCAAAAAATGTCTGAAAATGAAAATGTGTGATACTGGCATCAACCATTTTTGAAACGGGGGTAAAAATAGCTACTAAAATTAGGAGAGAGAAAAACGAGAACTGTGTCGAGTTCTCGTTTCATAGTATAAGTGGTTTGAGTGTAAGATGGCCAGAGTGCAGAACTTCGGGTTCAGCAGCATATTGAGCATGTTTTTCTTCGAGTGTGTTCCAGGATTGAGCCCCAGAGTTGACATTCCTCTTCACAGGGTTCGAGATCCGGCCCAACGGCATTAGGCAGATGTGATGTGCAGACTGGGGGGAGGTAGGGTGTCCAACCCCTATCCAGCTGAGTTCTTTTCATGGTGGTGACGACAGATATTTGCCATCAATGACTACCCCTGTGCAGGGATTGATTTTCAGGGGGACCCAGACATGCCGCTACCACTAGGATCAGCATATGGCGATATATGTAATGAATCTCGACCCTATCTTTAAATTTTTGAGTTATTTAAGTTTTTTGTGTTTTCTGATTACATGGAATCAAAAGACATATTTTTTGTGTGACAATACATAGTGACATCTACCATTTGCATGCAAATGTGGGACCACGATGGCCTGAAGGCTTCCCTCATCACAGATGGAGGGGAAGAGGAGATGATATCACGGGTGTGGCTACGGAGTGGATGCTCCAGAGCATTCATACCAATTTTGTGAGGCTGACACACAAGGTTCCCATGGCGCAAGTTGAGGACTTGCCTGAGGCTATGCAGTGCTAGGTGGTGGGTGTACCACGAGCATGGGTGCGATTATTTCGACGGCTAGCTAGAGCCATAGTGACCTTACATGATCACAACCCCCCTCCCCCTCCACAGGCTTAGATACCTGGGAGTTATACATTTTGTATTACTGTGTATTATATCTTCGTGGCTCGAGAGCCCCATTTTTGTATCATGACACTATGTATTACCACATTTTGGATGTTATATAATTTTTTTATGGTGATCAATTTATTTATTTACATGTGCAAAAATTTGTGTTTGTGATGAGTTTATTGTGTATGAAACAAATGCCAATCTAACACGTAGTTAGCATATGAGACAACAACTTGATTATTAATTCTTGGAATATGTATGTATGTTATATTGTCAAATTATCGTTCTAATAATCTCACACGTAAGAATATTCTTAATAACGTCAGATCTCTAACATGGTACAAACCATCAAGTTGTGACACTACTAACTTCGAATCAAGACACACCTCAAGAGAGAGAATGTCATGTGAAATGGCATCCTGTAGAAGCTCAATAACGACACTATATTCAACAACATTGTTTGAAGATGGCTGCAAACATATGCCTCTTGAAGACAGTACCTGACCCATATGAGTATAAATCACCTCAGCAGTAGAGGATGAGTGTTGAGTGTGATGTCTCACACCATCCGTGAATCCTATGCAGGTGGAAGATTCTATTGACATCTGCCAAAAGAAACAGAAACTAATCACAAACCTGATCATGATAAGAAAAATATCTAACTATGCAAAACTGTACAATAATATACAATAACCAGCCTTAGCTTAAAATCATGCATAGTACTTCTTGAGATAGATCCCATTTCTAGGCTCCGCCAAGGTCGTTCCCTCATAATCCACTAGCTCATAAGCGCCCTTCTCTAACACACGTTTGATGACGTAAGGACCACGCCACATGGGGTTAAACTTTCCTGCCCCCAAGGGTTCTTTTGGTTGATCCCACAAAAGGACCAAGTCTCCCTCACTAAACCTCCTTGGATGGATAGACTTATCGTACTAGACCTTTACGCGACACTTATTTACTTCTAGATCCACCAAGTCATCTCGACGCTGCTAATCAAGTTGCTCAAGGTAGACCAAATGCTCCTCCAATGGTGAAGTGTCTGGTAAGAGTTCTACGGCTAGATTCAAAGAAGGAATCTCGCATTCAAACAACAATATCAACTCCACTCCATGTACAAGTTGATATGGAGAAAAACCCATGGCAGTATTAGCAGTGGTTCTATACGCCCACAAAGCAGGATATAACATGATATGCCAATTATTCTTGCTCTGTGCGATGGTTTGTTGGAGAATGGATATGAGTGATTTATTTACTATTTTTACCTGTCCATTCACTTGAGGGTAGTAAGAGGAGGAATGCTCTTTCTTGTACCCTAACTTTGATGCCAATTCTTCCATCATACGATTCTAAAAGTGCGAGCCATGGTCAGTGACAAGATCTTTCGAAATCCCAAACTGAGTAATAATCTGGTTGAATATGAAGTGCACAGCTGTCTCC
Source organism: Pseudotsuga menziesii (assembly GCA_001517045.1). NCBI lineage: Eukaryota > Viridiplantae > Streptophyta > Pinopsida > Pinales > Pinaceae > Pseudotsuga > Pseudotsuga menziesii. Next base: position 289,770 of record LPNX010332747.1, read on the forward strand.
CCATCGGATTCAACTGTAGGCATAGCCTTAGCCCATTTCGTGAAGTAATCAATAGCCACTATGATATGATGATGCCCCCCAGCTAAAGCTAGGTTGCAATCCATAAAATCAAGTGCCCACTTAGTGAAGGGACTGGCGTTGATTATGGGATGTAACGGGGCAGGTTTTGAGCGCATATTACATGCAAACACCTGGCAAGGGTGGCACCTCTCAACTGCATCAACACAATCCTTAAAGATCGATGGCCAGAAATAACCTGCTCTTAATATTTTTTGGGCTGTAGAAAGCCCAGATAAATGACCACCACACACCCCTCTGTGGCAATCATTCAGCACTACCTTAGCCTCTTCATGAGTTAAACAATGTTGTAAAATGGAAACTACCCCACGGCGGTACAAAGTGTTATCCACTATGAGGCAATTCTTAGACACATGACGTAATCGTCGTCGTTCATCCTGTGAGAGGTGAGTAGGGACCTTCAATGTTTGTAAATATATAATGATATCCCCATACCATGGGTCTAAAGTTGATATTAAGAAGATGTTTTCATCGACAAATGTATCTTCACAAACCAACTCCTTGGCCTCGCTTGGGAAATCCAATATAAGCTCTGCAAAAATTAATGACTTCTACGACTTTGCCGAAACAAACTTGAGATCAAATTCTTGCAAGATGAAAATCCATTTATTATATTTTCCCCCAATCATCCTTCGAGTGAGGACGAATTGAAATGGATTGACATGGGATACAACCAAGGTCTTGCGAAGGAGAATATAATGTCTCAACCATTCAACTGTATGTACAGTAGCTAAAGCAAGCTTCTCAACATGAGAATAACGAATTTCTGTGTCAATAAGGTTCTGGCTCAGATAGTATATGACATGCTCTTGGAGCTCCTCATCCTCTTGAACAAAAACCATATCATTTGTCTCCATGGATGTGGCCACATAAAATAAAAAATCACAGCTATAGTTTGGGGGACTAATCACCGGGGCCAATGCTAGGGATTTCTTGAGTGCATCAAAGGACTGTTGGGCTCACTCATCCCAACAAAAGGTGGTGTCCTTCTTCAAAAGACGCATGAAGCCTCTAGTCAAATTGGAAAAATTGACAACAAATCTCCGTAAGAAGTTTTCCATGCCTTTCAAACATTGAAGATGAGGAATATTTTTTGGGGGAGACAACTAAAGTATTGCCTCAACCTTCAAAGGTACAAATCTTATACCCTCTTTAGAAACAATGAATCCTAAAAAGCGACCCGACTTCACACAAAAGATGCACTTGTGAGGATTTAACCTAACCAAATAATGGCGGAATATTTCGAATACCAATATCAAGTGATAGGGATGACACATTCTCATATGAGAATGAGCAGCAAGGTCATCCAAAAATGCCTCGATAATCGACTTGAGATCGTGGAAGATCAAGTTCATTTCCCACTGAAAAGTAGCTCCGCCATTCTTTAGGCCAAAAGGAATTTTCTGATATGCAAAAGTTCCCCAGGGACAAATAAATGCATCTTATGTTGGTCCTTCAATTTAATTTGTATTTGATTATATCCGAAAAGTCCATCCATAAAGGAAAAAACCTCACTACCCGCACACTCATCCAAAATCTGATCAATAAATGGTGTGGGGAAATTGTCCTTAGGATAGACACAATTCAAATCATGGAAATTAGTACATATGTGGATCGCTCCTTGCTTCTTATCCATCGGAACGGGGTTTGAAACCCACTCCGTCAATGGAACGGGATAGATAAAAGTGGCTTTCAACAGTTTCTCTATCTCTGCCTTAATCGCGGGTGATTTCCTAGGATTCACCACACACAAGCGTTGTCAAATAGGATTAGCGTTGGGATAAGTCTTAATCTCATGTTCGACAATAGGAGGGTCAATACCTGGCATTTCGTCGTAAGACCAAGCAAAGATATCACGGAATTCTTTAAATAGCTCGGTGTATTCTTGAATCTCAGCATGGGAACATTTTGCCCCAATATAGACATTCTCTATCCTGCCATGATCACAAGAGATATTGATAGGAATCGTTGAATATATGTTTTCCATGTTTCCATCAGCCATCGGACTAGGAGAGCTTAATGGAACAATTGGACTACCAACTCTCTCACTAAGAACCACCCTAAATTCCTCATGCTCCAAGCGGTCAAGCTCAGGAAGAAAGTAAGATCTATGATGGAGTTCCTCCCATGGTGGGTCAATTCTCAACATGGCCTTAATAATCGCTTCATCTAAAGGAAAAACACTATCAAGGTAGTTGTGCACATGAGAAGAATGCACTGCCCATGCCAGCAGCACATAAGGGTCCTCCTCCTCCATCCATGAAGAGGAAGGACTGGGCTCTGCAACACACTCAATATTAGCTTGATAAGCTATCATAGTTGCAGGAAACGGCACGTCCATCATGATGGGCTCACTCGGAGTACTCGGTGTAGGAAGAATCTAAGAATCTTCCATATGACTCATGCGAAAAGACACCGATCTCATAGATGTCGAAGCCTCACCATAACTATACCCTATCATAAGGATCGATGCAGGACAACTAAAGCTTCCCATGAGGGATGGATACATGCCTACACCCACACTCCCAGTTTCTGGCTGAGAGTGTTCAATGATCGGGATTGAAGCTCTCAAAGATGCGGTAACTAACGGATTCTTGAATGACGTTTGATCAATTGTGACTATCTTCTCGTTAAATGGAAAGCATACAACGTGAAATAGGGAAGAAGCTACGGCTTTCATACTGTACATCCAATTCCTACCCAGCATGAGATTGTATTCAAGGGGTGCAACAACCACCTCGACCTCTATCGCAATGGTCTTCCCTCCCAAACAGACCTTAAGGGAAGGAAGGATCCCATGCGGCCTAAATGATCTCCCATCGAATGCAGTTAACATGGTCGCTGATTTAGAAAACTCAAGGGAACCTAAAACCTTCCAACATGATAAAGACATCACAGAAGTGGCAGCGCCTTCGTCAATCATAGTGCACTTGACGGTCATGTTAAGAAATTCTATGTGAATCAAAAGAGACACATAGTAAGGAAAGTGAGGCTGAAGTCCTGTGGTTTCAAATTTAATCACGGAGGAAGAATCATCATCATTCACACCAAGGGCAGAAAGCAAATCCTTCCTTTACGAAAAACAAATCTGAAGCACTTCCAATGCAGACATTGCACAAGGAGTATGGCCCAAATCCTCGACAACTAAATGTTTCTGGGTGGCTCAGGAAACAAGATTGTGCCCCGAACGCTTAAGGACTCCCTTATGAATGTGAGGTGTAGCTTCAGGTTTATCCATAGGTTTCTTAATACGCAAAGGAGACCCTAGTGGATCAGGTTCCTTTCCTAGGCTGGGTTGTGACGAACCATAGTCCTTCGCATGGGTCACAACTTTCACAGCACATACCATGTTAATGCAACCACGACCACTACCCTCCAGTAGATCTTGATCACCACCAGACTGATCATGGGTCCTTGAGTTCATATTTTGATTATGAGGTAAAGGGTTAGTTAGCACAGCTGGGCCCTGTGCCAAGAATCTCAAGGCTTCATCAATACAAGGGCACAAGTAAGTGAGGTGATCATCCTTACACAACTTGCAAGGGAATTTAACCTTACGTTTATCTTTCTTGTCCCCCCCAGCATTACAGGCGTTCTTGTCATTATTAGTATTCTCATTCCTATTCTCACCCTGACGATTATTCTTACCCTTCTTTTAATTCTGTTCAGGCTGCTGGTTACCCTTCAGGTCCGACAATTGTACTGAAAGCACACTCGTCGTTTGGGTGGGTTGAGACGAAGCCATGGCTTGTCCCGAAGCAGATTGGTTGATTGAAAATTAACTAACTTGTTTTGCAACTGAATCCATAGGCTTAGCACTTGCACAACCAACAATGCCATCGGCATGTGGTCCAAGTTTAACTTTGGGGTCGAAACTAGAATGTGGAGCATTGGGAATGATCTCATATAACAAACTAGACTGAGCATAAATCAAATCTAGTTCCTGTGCCTGAAAAATGGCTTGTTCCTCATTTTGTACTCCAGATGTAGAAACATCCTTCGCTATATACGACAATAACGACTTAAGGAACCATTCACGGAGGAATTACGGCAGTATAAAGGCTTTAATTAACCTCTTCTGTCTATGCCACTCTTGGATATGATTCAAGATATGTGTGGCTTTATCTTGCCGAAATGTTGACAAGAGTTCAGTACCAACGTCATAATGCACTGGTAGCTAGAAGTGGTCAAGAAAAGTCATCGCTAAGTCATTGAACAAAGCAAATGTCCCCCTAGGTAGCTCTATATACCATTTTTTGGTAGGCCCAATAAGCGTGCATTGAAACATCCTTAAACGGATGGAGTCCTAGTGAAAGGAATTCGAAGAGCACCATAGGTGGAAGGTAGTAACATGTTCGCTCGGATCCTCTCCCGGTTTTCCCTTGAATTTGGGTATGTCCAAGGGAAGCTTAGTAGGGACAGCCGGCCAAGCCAAGTCATGAGATACAGGATCATTCGTCAATATCTACAAGTTAGGAAGATTCAGTGTTGCGAGGAAAGGGAGCCTAGGGTGATGAGGTTGATGGACCGCTCCCTAATAGTTCTGATTCACATAGGTATGATTACCACCATGGCCTTGGCCATAGTGCCCTCCTCCTGTTTGACCCGTATAGGGTGGCATGGAAGCACCATAGTGTGGCAGACCTTGACTATTCGAAGCTACAAAGCCGTAATTTGGAGAGTAAGCAGGTTGTTGATACCTGCACCCATAAGGTGAAGAACCCTGTCCATACTACGTCCCATAATAGGGTCCATAAGTCATCGCATGAGGTGTTCCATGAGACACTCCGTAAGTAGGAACATACGCTCCAGAAGTACGAATATACATTCCGAAAGTAGGAATGTGACCTATAGAAGTATGAACATGACCTCTCGAAATAATGGGTGGTGCATGAAGCTGAGACACAACCGGTCTAGTAACCACAGTACGGACATAAATCATAGCAACGTTCCAACCCGAAGGACCACGTGAATGAGGTGGAGGCTGAACATTCAAAGAGCTAGGGATAGAGGATGAAGGGATCTATGTAATTATGTACGTACTATTCCCTATAGTCACTTGTCTCAGATCTGGTATCCTAATAGGATCACTAAACCTAGACCTAGGAGGAATATGTGATGTAGCTTCCACCACCGGGATGGAAGGTGCAATGTGACTAGTGCTCCCAAACCTCTCTGCATGGTAAGGAATGAAAGTGCCCCTAGGCCTAGTGTTAGGATTGAACTCAAATTCGACATGAAATGCCAAATCATGTGTGGGAAAACCAGACATACCATAACTACCATAACTAGTGCTCGCGGGTTCAAAATGAGTCTCATCATCCTCCGACAATCCATACCGACGATGCGTCAATCGGGAATCGACCCTAGAGTAAGTAGGTCTATCATCAAAGGTTCCTATCTTAGAAATCACAGGACCTAACTCAGTCAAGTTGGGTGAAGGATCATAGTTAGGAGTAAACTCCCCATCTTCCACATGAATAGGAGAAGGTGGTTCAAGAATACCTTCTATACGGTCTCCCATGGTGTGTGAATCAATGTGTGAAGCATTCTTCCTGGACTATCTATTTCTCTCTCCCAAAGACAGAGGAGATGTAGAAGGTGGAAGTCCTGCTAAATGAAGAGAACGGTGAGGAACCACACCCAAATCCACAATGACTCAAAAAATATAAAAGACTATCTATCTACGCAAACCCTAGGCAAGCTATCATGCACAAAGCAATCACCAATAAAATCTAAAGCCAAATGCAAGCAATCAAGGGTAGGATAAGTGAGCTCCCGAATGAAGCAAGTATGTCTCACCTAGGAGAGGCTTGAGACTCATATACACAACAAGCAGAGGTATGTAACCAATTATTGTGGCCCTCAGCTTCAACACATAAAGAGACTGTGCTGTCTGACCCCAACTTGGTCAGGACACCTGTAGAATAACCCCTGCGAAGTACCCCATCGATATCCTAGGTAAGGCCACTAATATCACCTCAATATAATCAATGCTCAGGCAGACAGTCGCGGGCGGGATTGACCATATGGGTAGGGTAGCAAATCTCGCAACTCTCGAAATAGCCCCCAGATACGAATACAATCCTAGAAATATCTCTGGTGCTACTCAATTATGACTAGGGGTCATCCCAATCAATAACCACTCATGCTACCTTGTGCTTAACTCCCTTTGAGAGGAGGATCCTGAGAAACACTGGTTATACCAAGGATTTCACACACTCACCTGGATAGACACATACATGTTGTTGTTTAGTGATCTTGGAGAATTTACTCACAATGAACTATTCCAAAACCCTAAACCTAATCTTGTTGGTGAACCCTATCAAATAAAATAGTGTAGTTCATTTTAATTAAGCGTTGATTTTAATTGGCTTTATTACTCAAAAGAGGAATATGGTCGTGCAACTAATGGTGTTATGAAACAACATGAAGTAAAATGCACACCTAACAATCAATGCAAATGCATTGTGTCCATGAAAACAAGGTATCCTACTATGTGAATTGCATAATTTTCTTCAAATGATACATGCAAGCTTTCCTATATGAAATCCTGACTAATACTCCAAACTAAATCTAGTGCAAGTACTATGCAAAATGCAAAATGAAATGCATGATGATAAGCAAATATTTTTGGATTTTTTGAAATAAAATGAGATATAAAAAACAAAAGAATGATTCTACAAACCCCAGACTCTGCAAGCACACTCAAGCAGCACTCAAGCAAAGAACTAAGGTAAAATAAGTCTAATGCACTAATCCCAAAACAAAAAAATCGAAAATGCAATGACAAGAACATTCTTAAAAAAAAAATTTACCCTAAAAAAACGTCTTTGGTCCGAAACAGAGGTGTATACAAACTATGGAAATATCAAAGGAGACTCAGCAATCATCAAACTTCACCCAACAACCATTCAAATTCCTCTAAAAGGAAAAACTAAGGGCATATGCAACTGTTCGCAGTAAACCCGCATTTATACGCAGAAATGGTAGAGCAAACCGTGTGTATACGTGACTGTGAGTTCAAAACTTGCTTACATGAAGAAAAGTGCATAAAACTAAAGGAAAACAAACAAGTTGAGATAAAATTCACACCAATCAGACACTACCAGGCAAACATGCCCCCAGACCTGACACAGAAACAAGAGAGAAAGAGCAATTCAAAGTCATTGAATGCCGATAGAAAACCCCCAAAGGACAACTACTAGGAACTCCCCAGCAGAGTCGCCAATTCTATTATGGAGAGAAATTCCTATGGCTTGGGGTACCACAACAGGCAGCTTGAGTCTAGAAATCAATCTTTTCCAATATGCAATAGAAATTAAATATCTAACACTAAAGGATCAAACCTCGTACCTTATTCCGAATGGTTGAAGTAGTTCCCCATTGAGCTTTCCAACTTCAGCTTGAATTGACAGATTAATTCCTCAACAACAAGTAAACAATACAAGCATACTATATGTATTGGTGTTAGATATATTCTAGCATATATAATCAACAATGTATAAACATTTGAAATGATCCCATGGATAAAATATTCATTCAAACATACATTATTGGACAGGAAAATATATTTCTATTAATATAAAATCAAAGATTACAATGGATAAAACCTCTGTCGGCACGTGTGCGAATCGTAGAAACTGAATCCCCCACTTGGGCCTCCACCACCTCAATGCTCCATCTCTCGATAGCAAGCTCACAAGCAAAAGGAAAGATTGGGAAGAACACAAAAGTGCTCCAAGGGACAAAGGAATGCATACTCAAGCACAAGTTTCGGCAACAATGGACTATAGTTTCTTTGCTCTCAATTCTCTCATATTCCTTCAATGTACAATAGAGTTCCTTATATAGCTTTTCAAAGGGGTAATGAAAGGTCGAATCCGAGTGATCTCAAGGCATAGGGAAGGCGAGGAGTCAAGTGAGTCAAATCCATGTCAAGGAAAACTCCAAAAGGATTAGGATTATGCACACATTCTCATGTGTGCAGTTTTAGGGGTCAAACCTGCGTATATACGTGATTAAGGGTTTAAAAGTCATGTGTATCATTTTTCACATGTTTTTAGGGATGGTCAAGGAAACATCAAAGGACAAAAAATGGTCCAAGGGGTCTAAGGAGTCTGCAGAGGGACAGGGGAAGGCCATACAAGTGTGATTCACCTGGAGTGGTAAAATCAGCTATAACACACACATTGTCTCTTGACGGTGTCATTGACATATGATTGAGGATATTAACACCATTGTGTGGATTTGAGAAGTATGTAGGTGTATTAGGACATTGAGAATGATTTTCTAGAGAAGAATACTATGCCTTTGGCCATAAATAATCCATCAAGAATCTAGAGCCATGAAAAATGCCTCAAAGAACCATGCATGGCATTGCAAGGGTATCCACTAAGATTTGTATCTAGGTGTTGGGGCCTTGAGGTCTTGAATATGGCCAGTGGAAGAAAATTGAACCTTGGGGCTTAATAAATATTTTATCCATCCAAGGATAAGAAGGTTTCCTCCACCAACCACACATTGTCTCATTGTCCTATGATTAAGCACCTTAGACATGGCAAGTCAAAAAACTCAATGCATGGGTTGGAAGGGACTTTCCTAAGCATACAAGACCATGATCAACACCTTAAGGACTCACACTTAACCTATCGATGGTATGATTTGTCTTTATGGATATTCATTCCATCAGTAGGTTGTGAGTGGTAGGTAGGGTCCTTAGGGAATTGACATAGTAAAGGGAGGAATCCTAGGGCTCATGCCATAGACAAATATTTTATGAATATAGGAAAAAATAATGATTATGTAAACCATAGCATATCCATAAGCTTCTCTGAGTATATGACATCAAATAAGTATTTAACTCAGGCCTTAGTTCTAGAAGAAACCGAATCCTAAGGTCCTAAAGCTAAGTTTGAGGATTCAAGGGTTATGCGTGAGGAATTAGACCATTGTACACACTTATACAGGAAATATTTAGCATATAGTTGGGGAAATATACATTTTTGGAAGGTTTGGAGAACTAAACTTGTATCTTAGAATACATAAACTGTCAAGGATGAAACTTGGGAATATTTTAGGGATTGAGGCTCATGATCAAGGCCTCAAACCAAAATACTTATCCTCTACTAGGGATAAATGTTCTCTATATAGTGATAGGATATCCTTTATTAGGTTTTAATCACCACATATAGGACTTTGATCTAGGTAAGGTAAATGTAGGAAACCTACGACATAGGCCCTAAACATACACACTTAGGGATAAGGGGATAGGAAGGAGGTTTAAAACCACCACATAATATAGAGGGGATGTTTGGCTTCCAATTTTGTATATTAAATCCATTATGAGGTTTGATATCCATGTATGTATCTCAAGGACATATACATAGTTGGGGAATGATCCAATACCTTAATTTATAAAAAAAAAATTACAGGGGTCAAGAGCCATTTATATTGCCTCAAATTACCACACATGACCTCTATAAGGGATCTAGAGAATCTAAGTGGAAATATGAGACACATTAAGAGGTTTTGAGAACTAAGTATTCCTCTAAATGTAGATATGGGAGCCATTATATTGTTTTTATATCTAAGTATAAATATCAATAGCTTTGAAATAAATAGGATATAAAATATCATAGGGAGCGAAGGCCTTGGATGGCATATCATACCTCCACAAAATAGCCTTAATAATAGGAGATATTTATCCTCTAAGTGTGGATATGGATGGCATTAAAAGGCCAATATTGAGGCCTCAAAACATCACAAAAAGAAATTTGGCTCTTTCTAGGTATCTAGGTTCCATCAGGAGGTATTCAACATGGTGGATGTTCCCTTCATTCAAAGACTTCAATGTGAATCTTACTAAATTCATGTCCTAGTTGCACTTTAAAGACAAACATATATTTCCCCAGATGTGGGTGACAAGAGACACGACACGGAGGACAGAAGGGACATGGATGATGAGGCCATGCATGTGGACATGGACCTAGCCTAGACTTGCATGGACATGGCTCGAGATTGCGTGAACATGGCATAGGATGGCTTGGTCATGGAAGTGGCCCAGGCTGGTGTGGACGAGGCCGTGGAAACGGTTTGGGAAGAGAACGTGGACAGGGATGTGGATACGGCTGTGACTCCGAAGGGCACGAACGACCAGGCGGAGGACGGCTGGCAACATGCACACAAGCTCCCACATGTGCATGAAACCTTACCAGTTCACATCAAGAACGGAAACTCCTTCGCCAATAATAAGAATTCATCCACCTCTGACGATGACGCTAGCACCAACAGAAATGCTGGTAGTACCAGTCCCCTCGACAATTAAGGCCGAGCAGGATAGGTACATAGCTATTAAGGCTCGCATCTATGATCATTGGGCTGAGGGAAATATGGCTCCTTCCCTATTTAATGATCGACATTTCAATTATTCCGCCAACTGAGCTCAATGCAAGCTTCGCTTGTTCAGGATCTACTCATCAAAATGCGTCCTTGTCTCCAAGCTGTTTCGCTCCCCCGGTGCCTGCTACAATTTCACTCGCTCTGGAAATCTGATGCCACCGAGATGAAGACAATTTCCCAGAGGAAGGAAAAGACCTCCTAGAGGTGGGAGAGAGCGTGGAAGGGCTAGTAACCCTACAAAACCACCCTTCTACTTGAATGCTAGTAACACCGATTTCGAGGCTAAGATTCTGACAGCCCTGAGATCCATAGTCGATGACTGGGAAGACAAAATCTTGGGCTCCATTACTGCAGCCACTTGCACTATATCCCGGAGAGAAAATTATTGGGTGTTTAAAAATTTTCTCACCATATTGATTCTTCAAGACATCAACGACTTCCTTGACCCTACTCATCCACCCCCACCCCCTCTGCCTCCACCTCCACCTGCTCCTCCTCTTCTCCCAACTCCTCAGTCGCCCACCCCAGGTCAGAGCACCCTCACCGCTCCATAGCGTCAGTTTGTGAGGAAGTAAGAGAAAGCCACGAAGAAAACTTCACCACTTCCTGTCAAACAACCAGCTCCAGATTCAAGTAGCTCCACGAACAGAAACTCCCCTGATGACTGCAAGAAATCCGAACAGAAGCGGGAGAAGGGAAAGAAGAATGAAATTCAATGGGGAATAGAATACAACTGCCCAATCACCGAGGTCTCGTACAAGCCTCTTTGATGCCAGGTGTTTTGATTTTTTAGATGTCTCAAATTCACGGTTTTCATGTTTTTTACTTTCTAGTACTTGACACCTATCTAGTATTAGTTTGTCTGATCTCTATTACTCGATTTAGTATTTTTGGATGGTTAAGATCTATTTTCCCCTCTATGGGGAGGATCATTTTTTGGTATCTTTGGACTGCCTATATTGGCTCGTTTTTGTGTTCTCGCAACACACAGACTTGTATCATTATCTGTATATTTACCCTTTCTTAATAGATTAGACCTGAACTTACAAAACCAATGTAGATCCAAATCCTAGGCTCTATCAAACACCGAGAGGGATCAATCTCTCGAGGTGCAAACCTCTTTTTAGGTATTTCACTCAATGAACTATCAACTCTGGTGTGTCCTATATACAGCCATTGATTTGATTCAAGCCAAAAAACCATGTGCAAGGCCTTCCTAAACCATGTACAATAAAACAATGGACTGTTTAGAAAACCTTGCAAATGGTTTTAAAACGTTGTGTGAGGCCAACATTTTTTTGCAGATAATTCAATTTTTTTTAATTTCGTTAGGCATTACAACATCTCCTCGATATTGTGATATTGTGTTTTTTATGACGCATATTTTTTTTCCAGATAATTAAATTTTACTTTTTATTGTTTTGTTAGGTAGGAACATTACAACATCTCTGGCATTTTAGGTTGTTTTTCTTAATTTTTTTATTATTTTGTAAGTAACAAAAGTTACAAGATCTCCCTCATTTTAGGTTTTTTTTTTACCGACATTTATTTTGGCCGATAATTAAAAAATTTATTTTTTTATTATTTTTTTAGTAACAAAATTTACTCAAGAATGATTTTAAGATCTCCCTCATATTAGGTTGTTTCTTGGCGTACATTTATTTTAGGGGATAATTAAAATTTTATTTTTTATTATTTTGTAACATTGTTACAAGATCTCCCTGGGCCCAAAAAAGACAAACATATATTGAATACAAAATCACCACTTAAAGAAAATAACAATTTAAAAAATTACAAACATCAAAGCAACTTATTAATTACTTTTGCAATAGTAATAATAAAACTTGATATAGTTTTTAATTAGAAGCCAAATGTTTTTAATGACATTAGTTCGTGTCTCAATCTAAACAAATCCTAACTTATTTTCTTAAGAGGAAGGTACTGAGTAACTTTGTTTCTCTTTAGATTTACAAGGTTATCAAAAAATTAAATGTATTAATTTTTGTAAGTTTATAATTTGTTTTAATTTAATTTATAGATTAATAATTTCAAAATGTGTTATTTTTATAAAAATATTTTTAAAATAACCATAAAAATTGCAAATTCAAAACTTCTAATATTATTTTTATGAGATTCTTTCATTATAAAGGAATATTTTATGTTTAATTTGAATATTTTATATTTATTTAGAACTTTTTTAATAAATAAGAATAGATATCAAATTTCAATTCTAAATTTAATCAATACACAAAACTCACCAATAAATCTCATTTATAATTTGATAAAAAAATTTAAAAATCAATTTTATTTCCTAACTAACCAACAATACTTTTTTACAATTTAATATATATATATATATATATATATATATATATAAGTATTGTTTACTAAAAGAGAACAAGTTACAATGGTTAACATGAAAACTTATTTGGTTGATAAAAAAACGATACGATTCAGCTCTGAAGTTCTGAAAACCCTAGCCGTTCTGCTTGAGGGCCTTCGCCCTTTCGGCGGCCTGCATGGATCCGCCTGACCCTGACGCGCTGGAGGAGCGTTTCCAGAACATCCTCGCCTCGCAGCCTGCCGCCCAGTCCACTGTGGCCGCCTCCTCTCGATTTGTCAAGAGAGTGGACGTCCCGGAAGTTAAGCTTAACTCCATTGCCTCAAAGAGAAAAGCAGTAGCCCTGTCGGAAAAGGGCCTCATAGGCCTGTTTACTGGTTTGTGGCCATCCCCTCGATCCGTGGACGTATGGCTAAATAAAAATTGGAGAACCCTAATCCAGGGGGAAGTCCAGCAGATTTTCTGTGGGAAGGGATATTTCACCTTCATTTTCGAGAAGAAGGAGGATCGGGACCTGATTTTCAGAAATGGGCCTTACTTCATGGGCCCAAGAGGTATGTACTTAAACAAATGGGATCTATCCTTCAACCCGGAAAAAGACATTCCAAAAGTTGTTCCTGTTTGGGTCAAACTTCCTCACCTCCCTCTTCATTGCTGGAACGATGAGAATTTTAGAGCCATAGGGAATGCCCTAGGCAAGTATATAGATAAATCCGAGCCGAAGGCCCCAATGTTTTCTTGTGCTCGTATTTGTGTGGAAGTTGATCTTGAAAAACAGCTTCCAGAGTCCATTAACCTCTCCATTGACAGCTGGAATCACTTGCAGACGGTAGATTATGAGCAAATCCCATTCAAATGTAAGTACTGCCACGAATATGGCCATTTTGCCAAGTCCTGTCCGAAGAAACCTGAAAAACCCTCACCAGAGAACGCGGCCAGCGAGGGATGTAACACGGCAAGTGGTAAGAAGACCATCAAGGCCCAAAAACAGCAGAACGCCCCAGCAAAGAGCGCCTCCGGAAATAGGTTCGAAGTTCTGGAGGAGGAAAATCCAGAAGAAGAAGCTCATGAAGTTCTCCCTGCAGCGTCCCAGGCAAAGGAAAAAGAAGTCCCCGGTTCCTCATCCCAGCACCAGGAAAAAGAAGTAGCGAAAGGGGGAAAAGGGCTTTCAACGGAGGGGAAAGAGCCAGTTCAGAACCAGGATAAAGAAGTAGTAAGAGAGGGCAATGGGCGCACATCGGAGGGGGTTCAAACCTCAGAAGGAACAGTAGAGGGCTCAATAACAAGATCTAGGGCAAAAACTAGCTCAGAAGATACCACAGACAACTCAATGGAAGAACCGGAACCGACATCCAAGAAGGGTAGGAAATCAAACAAAATCATAAGAGAACAAGAGGCGGCTAGGGAAAAGGCGGCAGGGAAACAATCCAACCTAGACTTTCTGGTTAAACCTCAAGCAAGCAAATACATCATCAGTCCAGAAGAGGAGAAAAAAGAGAGAGAAAAGGCCCTAAAACAACAAAGGAAATAATGAAAATCGTCTCCTGGAATTGTAGAGGTCTGGGGGGGTTCCAAAAGATAGAAGTTATTAAGAGAATAAAATCAATGGAATACGCCTCCATTCTTCTTCTTCAGGAGACAAAAAAATCTGCTACAGATAGTATGGAAACACTTCAAAAAGTCTGGTCAAAAGGAACAGGTCTTGCCACTGATGCCAACGGAGCCTCTGGAGGACTCCTTTGCTGGTGGAACAAGGAACAGTTCAAACTGCACACTGCTATGGAAAATAGGAACTGGATGTTCATCAAACTGGAGAACGTTGATACTCAGGAAATATTCTGGCTGGGAAATGTGTATGGCCCAATGCTGAACGTGCAAAAGGACCAGTTTTGGGACTCTCTGGAAGAGCAAATTGATGGAAAAAAAACTCTCCCTTGCTATATTGCTGGGGACTTTAATGTAACTATCTCTCCCGAGGAGAGAAGAGGAGGAACGAAAATCAGGGATCCCTATGGCGAAAGGCTAGAGGATTTAATATCGCTTTGGAATCTCACAGATATAGTTCCCAAAAATGGCACGTACACATGGAGCAACAAAAGAACGGGTCCAGGATATATTGCAGCTAGGCTGGATCGATTTCTGGTAAGTACCCATCTTCTTCGATCTATCCCGGAGACTAAGCTTTTGTGCTCCTCAGTCTCCTATCACAAGCCCATCTGTTTTTTCTTTCCTCCGGTGGAGAATCTTGGACCGCTGCCCTTCAAATTCAATCGCATCTGGCTGGAAATGGAAGGCGTCTATGATCTTATCTCCCAGGATTGGCGGTGTTTCATTCCAGGCTCTCCAGCGTATGCCTGGGAACAAAAGTTAAAAAAGGTGAAGGAGGCATTAAAACAGTGGGTAAAAAATCATTACTGTGATCCAACTCAACAGAAGGAGCACATAATCAAAGACATGGAAACTCTGCAAAATGAAATGGAAACCTGTGAAATCACCAAGGAACACTTTGTTAAGGAAATAGAGATGGAGTCAACTCTGCAGAAAATTCTTCAGCAGGAAGAGGAAGGCTGGCGCCTTCGTTCTCGTCTTCTATGGCTAAAAGGAGGAGACCAGAACACAAAATACTTTAAGAATCAATGCAAAGAAAGATAGAGATGGAATACCATGCGAGAGCTAAAAGCGGAAGATGGCACTCTCTTCCAAGGACAGGCGGCCATCACAAATGAGGTAAGGAATTTCTTTGAGCAATTATATACGAATGAAGAACCAGTTCCTCTACATGTCATGGAGACAATGGTCTCAGATATCCCCTCCCTCATCAATCAAGAGGATCGTCTTAAGCTTGAAGCCCCCATTTCGGAGGAGGAGGTCAAGACAGCCATTTGGAGCCTTCAACCGGACAAAGCCCCAGGCCCAGACGGCTTTCCCATATGCTTCTATAGAATCTTTTGGTACCTGATAAAGAAAGATCTGATGCGTCTCATGTCTTGGATGTCAAAAGGCAATATGGGAGGGGCCACCAACTCTACATTTTTGGCCTTGATTCCGAAGGAACGCAACCCCACCTCCATCAAAAAATTTCGGCCTATCTCCCTTTGCAACGCCTCCTATAAAATCTTTTCCAAAGTGCTATCCCTGAGAATCAAACAGATCATCCCTCGCCTTATTTCCCCTAATCAGGGTGGCTTTATATCAGGCAGACAAATAAGTGATAATATTCTTCTTTTGCAAGAAGCCATTCACTCCAGTGTCAAAAGAGGAGAGCCTGGAATGGCCATTAAACTGGACCTGGCCAACGCTTTCGACAGATTAAGACATGCCTTTATCTTTTTGATCCTTCAAAAATTTGGGTTCCCCGACATCTTCATAAAGCAAGTTCAAGCCTGCATTTCCTCTCCCTGGATAGCTCCTCTTATAAATGGAAGACCTTCTTCATTCTTCAAACTCGCCCGTGGGGTTAGGCAAGGATGCCCGCTTTCCCCCTTTATTTACTTATTGGTTGCCAAATCTTTCAGTAGACTTTTGAACAGGATTCAAGCTGAAGGCACTCTTCCAGGCATCTCTTTTAGTCCTGGTGTCCCTCCTATCAACCATGCCCTTTTTGCTGATTATACCATTCTGTTGGGCTTAGCATCCTCTCAAATAGCCAGAAATTTGCTTCCCCCTCTAGACTTATTCCTCCAATCCTCTGGAAGTGCCACCAATCTGAACAAATGTCAAATTTATGGCTGGAATAGCCCAGTCGCCACCCTTAGCCGTATCTCCCAGACCTTACAAATAAAAGTAAACCCCTCATGCACCCACTTCACTTACCTGGGCATTCCTATTGTTAAAAATATCGTGAAATCCTCAATGTGGACCCCCATCATTCATAAAATCAAAACCAAAACTCAGGCTCTGGGGTCGAAATGGCTAAATCTCGCTGGGAAGACAGTTCTTATTAGATCAATCCTATCTTCGTATCCTATTTATATCAGCTCCATGATATTAGCCCCCAAAACTGTAATGAACAATATATGTAAAGAAATCAGGAAATTTCTATGGCAAGGAGGCAAAACTCAGTCAAAAAAATTCCATTTGGTGAAATGGGACACGGTCAAACAAGCTAAAAATCAGGGTGGCCTAGGCATCAGAGACCCGGAATAGATGAGCAGAGCTATGGGAGCCAAATTGGTTTGGAGAATAGTCACAGGGAGGAAAGAATGGTGGAAGGAAGTCATTAGGCGAAAGTACATCAGAAAACCCAGGACAAAAATGATGGACAAAGATTGGGAGGGCAACGGCACCACTCTCTAGCAATTATGCAAAGCCTCCTTCAGTACAATCAAAGAAAGCTGTTATTGGATCCCTGGAAACAGGAAAAGGATAAATATTTGGGAAAGTAAAATTATGGGCCACCCTCCACGATCCTTACTGCCAGGACAGTCTCCTCTAGCAGAATGGGCGAAGGATCAGGGAATTTCCACGCTTCATGATATCTTCCGATGGGACGATCAAGGGCATTGGGTAGGATGGAAAGCGCTTTCTCCCCCTACTCCGTTGAAAGCAGCCGCCGACCTCCTCCTCGCTTCTCTCCACGGAATATCCCCTTCAAAGGCTGCAGCGAAGGACCGAATTGGCTGGGGGGAATCGGGGAATTATAGTGTCAAGGAAGGATACAAAAAAATCTCCAAGGAAAGCAATGGCATAGACCGACTTTGGAAGAAGATTTGGAGAGCAGACTGCATTCCCAAGGTCAATAGTTTCATCTGGCTTCTCTGCCACAATAAGCTCCTCACAGCAGAAAACCTTAGGAAAAGAGGCATAAATGGGCCTTCTCGATGCCCTTTGTGTAACTTTGAAGAAGAGTCTTCGATTCACATTTTCCTCCAATGCAAAGTCTCCCTCCTTGTTTGGGGATCAGTCCTCCCTCAAGGTATGAATTTGCATTTCCCAGGCAGTTTCTCTCAGCTCTTTAAGGAGTGGCATCACTATTTTCCAGGCTCGTTAGGGAATAAACCAATCTTGGGTCGTCTTTGGGCTGCTATTCCAAAAAATTTATGCTGGCAAATCTGGTTGGCCAGAAACAGGGTTATATTCAAAGAGCAAAAGACTTCTCCAGCCAAAATTGCGGCCAAAACCATAGGGATGGTAATAGAGAAATTTGCCGCTAGCAACATCAACCTACCTGTTCAGGAATCCATCCCAGAGCCGTACTTTTCCTGGTGTAAAGCCTTCTTCAGAGAAAAGAGCTCCCTTCAGACCAATGTCATCACCTATCGACATGCCAAGAATCGAAGATTGCAGCCCTGGGAGATTCGAGTCCCTAGCAAAGATTTTCAAAGCTGGCTTAAGGAGAAGAAGATCTATTCTTTCTTCTTTGATGGTGCCTCGAAAGGCAATCCAGGGGTGGCAGGCGCGGGGGGGGGGTCATTCTTGATCCCGATGGAAAAACTGAACATTCCTTTGCTTGGGGGTTAGGGATCAGGACCAATAACGAAGCAGAATGGTTGGCCTTGCTCCAAGGTCTGCGTTTTCTCCAGGCAAAAAAACATCGCAAGGCCTTAATTTTTGGAGACTCCAAGCATGTCATTTCCAAAATAATTAATGGCTACCCCTCGGGAGCTGTTAGATGCCGACGCCTGTACAATAAAGTCAAATCTGTTTGGCATCACTCCTATCAGCCCTTGCACATTCTTAGAATCAACAATAAAGCTGCTGATGCTATGGCTAACATCGGGGCAACCCTATCGCAAGGAGTTTATAAACAGGATGGGGACCCTCCCTCCCACATCTATATACCTTAATGACTCAGGCAATTTACATTTGGCACACATTATTCTTTAAAACCTGGATTATCATCATGTTAAGGGGAAGAAAGTTTTGTTTTTTGCCTAAAACTATGGTCTTGCTCCTAAGCCTAAGGTGGAGAAGGTCATGCACTTGGGGTTTGGGATCCCCTCTTCACCCTCCCCTCTCATCGAACCCCCTCATCCCGTGCATTAACGCCACCCTGCAGCTGCTATCCTTCGCCGGCTGCACGCTTTTAATCATCCCTCCTCCTCTCAATGCCGCGTGTATCCCTCCTCGAACCTCCCTTCAACTGGTCACGTCCGCCTTAATGTTTACCAGCCTCTGGAGCCTTCGCATTCATCTCTCGCACGTTTGGGCTTTTCTTTATCCCGGTCCTTCCTCCATCCTCGGTTTCAGAATGTCGATCCGGAACCCCTCCTCTGCAACCTCTGGCATTTTTGAAATACAAAGAATTCTGGGACAGGTGGTTCTGGGCGTTAGTGAAGGGTGGCTTCAGGGCCTCCCTTGGAAGGTTCTCCCTTTATCGCGTTCGTTGGTGAAAGATTTGCTCGTCTTGGCAGTATTGTCCTCTGGCGTAGGTTTCAGTCAGTCAGAAGTTCGGGTCACTGAGCAAAGGGATCCAGAAAGTGTTTGGGCTTTGGACTCCGGGCAGAACAGGGTGCTGGGCGTCGTGGGATCTTCGGGTCTCTTTCAGGCAGGTAATCACTCGCTGTCTTATGAGTTAGAGGTGATCAATTCTCTCTTTTCTGCACCTAAGAATCTTCGAAGAAGTACAGGCAACTCTGTCAACGTGCCTATCGATTTGTTTGCTGGTCTATCCATCTCGCCTGGGGTTAAAGGTATGGCTCACGGAGGCGATTGGATGGACATTAAGAAGAACCTCCGCCGGCTTTATGAGCTTCTAGCCATTAACGTTGTGGACACCAAAGAAATGAGTGAGGAGATCAAAAGGATGGCTGACACAGTAAGCTACACCTCCCAGCAAGTGAGCAACAATGACGCCCGCATTGACGATAATGAGAGCAGCCTCCGGGTAATGCATGGGAAAATGGACAGAATTCAAGAGGATCTGCAGAGATTCATCGAAATGCACCAGTCCAGCCGGGTGAATGGCGAAATCAATGGCGAAGTTGCTGAAGCGGCCCTCCCCATGGAAGAGGAGTCAGTAGTCCAGCCGAGAAACAATAGGAATATGTAGTTTTCTGTTTCCGTTAAGTTATGTTAAATGTTTTTTTGTCTCCTTATCTGTTTTCAGTTCGTAAGGGTTTACCCCTTTAGCAGTTTTAAAAGCTTTGAACAGTCAGTTTGCAGGGTATTTTGGACAATCCCATGGCTGGTTCTCTTTGACAGCCTTTTTGATGTATATTCTCTGATGATACTACTATCTCTGTAACGCATGGCTGTGCGCAGCCCCCCTTTTATATATTTATGTTCATAGTTTCTGTTAAAAAAAAAAAAAAAAACATGAAAACTTATTTAATAGGTTTATATTTTCTAAATTACTTATTTAAATAAAATATTCTGCAGGATGCACATAAAAATAAAAAGGAGAAGGAGAAAAATAGAAAATATTGAAATCTGAAATCTCATGAAATAGTTATTTTGTGGTGATTGGAAGGCGTTTTTAACATGACTCACTCTTATTTTACTTATTTTTGTTCCATTTCCTTCTATATATTACTCATTATTAATATATTATGACTATTAAATATAATAGTCAACTAAATTAAAAATGAAAAAATATCCCTTTTATAATTGTAAGAAACCATTTCTTTCACATCACTATCATAATTAATGAGCTGGATGATGAATGCATATTTGGTATTTTTAGCCTCAGTTCGTTGAATTCATTACTCAACCTCAAAAGTGCTACCTGGAAATTTTGGGTAAAACGTTTATACAAGATTTATTACCCAGCCTCGAGACTGCGTCCTCGGAATTTTGGGTAAAATCCTTATACGAAATTTGTTGTTTGGAATTACCTTTTGTGAGCGGGGCCAAGCCAGTAGGTTCTCGAAGCATTCCTATTTGGGCAGGTGTATATTTCTGTCACAAGTTTGAGTTTAGTTTTATATTCTTTCTAACCTACATTTTTCTAGATGACAAAGAGAAGACTACAAACATATCCCAATCAAATTTCATTAAGGTAAGTTCTTCCTTCGAATTTCCTTTGTTCCATTACAAGCTTTTTAACTGTTAATTTTTATATAATTTAATTTATTTTAGAGTTGGGATCAAATACTCAAACTCCCATATATTGTTGACAAGTTCCAATATTATTAGTGAATATTGGGTGAGCTCCTTTTTAAGTCTTCTTGCCTTCAAAATGTCCTTTGTATATTTTTAACAGAGCTTCCAGTATATTTATTTATTTCATATGTGTTCCATATTTTATTTTTCAATACTTTGTTTATTCTTCAACAATGCTTGGAGGAAAATCACAAGTTATGGTGAACCTAGGTATGAGGAGAAATATATAAAGTATTCACGACCATGTTTTAGGTCTCCTCCACAACCATAGTAAAAGAGGGTTCATAATTTCAAATGATTTGGTTTCTCTATTTGCACTTGTTGCAGCCGCAACTGTTTTCCCAAATTTGTGAAATTTTGGACCCTCCTCTTTATTTTTATCTTGCCTAAAATTGTTTGAATCCATGAACTCTGTTTTTGTTTTCCCTCTGCTACAAGTTTGGGTTGTTTTTTGAGGTCAACTGCTCTTATGCTTTTCAGAAAATTGCTTATGTCTGAGACTGTTTTGGGTTGAGGATTTTGAAGTTGGATTTAAACTGTTATCCTTTGATTTGTGATTTCTTTCTTTGATATCGGAAGTCTGTTTCTTGTTTTCGCCGTTGTTTCGGAGGTGAAACAAACTTTTTGTCACTACCCGGCTGAAAGTCTGTTGGAACGTAATGCTTTTAGTTTGGTTGTTCGGAGGTCATTTAACAATGCATCGGAGCCATATTTACCTACGGGGGCCGCCGTTGCGGAAGCTGAACAATGATTTTTCTGATGGATAGTTTTGACAGTTTCGATGCTGTGATGTTATTATTTCGACTTGCTTTGCGCTGTCAGAGGTTGGTTGAAGTTTGAGTCGGGGTGTTTGATCTTTATAAAGCCATTGTTTTGGAGATGAGACAAGCTTTTAGACCGCTGCACAACCCTAATTTTTTCCGAACACTTAACATTTTCATGATGTTTCTGCGCCATATCGAAAAGTTTGCGACTTTGATTGAAGGCTGTAGTATGATTGCTTTCCACCATTGCGGCTCCCGAGCGAACTAAATGTCCACCATATAACTACTCCGCCCACCGATGCTTTGTTTGGTTTCACCGATATGTCTTATTTGTTGCGCTATCTCCTGCCATTGCAGTTGCGTAATGCACTAACCTCCCAACGTTTATGTCATTCCGTTCGCTGGCAAGGAGCTTTTCCGCTCGATGCTTTGGCATTTAGTATTTTCGACGCCAATAGACTTAATTGTCCTGCAGAACTCGTTGCTCTTCTGAAACCTGTCGTTGTGGCTGTGAGTAAGACTATCCCGCCGCTATTTTAATGGTTCAAGTCGCCGACAAGGTTTTTTTTTCCACCGTTTTGTGAGTTTTTAACCCCCTTTTGGGTGGCGATGGTTTCTGATTCTTGTTGAGGTTTTCGCGACAAGAGCATAGTACAGGGCCTCATTTTGATGATCAATTTTATTGTTAGTGTGGTTTAAGTTTATTGAAAAGATGCAGTCCGAATTAATGATGAATTTTTGTTTTGACTACAGACGGACTCAGAAGATTCTTCAGATTACTGCTGCAAAGAAGACATAACTAAAGGACAAGGTAAAAGGAAGTTGGCTGAAAAGTGATAGGCGAAGACATTATGAGATCAACGGGATCTTAAAAGGGACAAATAAGACAAAGTGGAATCGATAGCAACGGAGGCCCGGGCATGGAAAAGGTTCAGCAGTTACTGAGTTGGTCCCGTTATATGAAGTACTCATGAGACTAAATCCAAAATGTAGGTATTGCCTGAATCATGAGCACTCACAAACTAACAAAACTATGAGATTGAAACAGTTGGGGAAGCTGGAAGGTCAGGGAGTGGGGCAACCCAAAGGTTTGGTTGTTTTTGTATAAAGATGGGGAAGTGAGAAGAAATGAGGGCTTTTTCCCTGGAAAAACTTGTGAGCCATTGGTTGTAAGAGGAACTACTTCGTTTTACAATAATAAATTACAAATTTTGTCTGTTGGAGAAGGTGATGTGTGGAATGTTTGAATTTGATAAAATGAACAATGTTGAAGGGGAACCATTTCATTTTCAACTGTGTTTCGTTAACTGTGAGAGCGTTCTAACTTTCTGAACCTATGTTCTTATCTGAATGATCTCTAGTTTATTCTGTGATAATTTCCACTATGAGTAATGGAGAGTTTAACGGTTGATGAGCTATCTTGTCATGTATATCTTTATTCATGTTTATATGTTTTGATTCTAAGAATAGCTATCTGTGATTTACCTTAACATGTGAACAGTATTACATTACTCACGAATTAATATCTTGCTCCCTAGAGACAGCTTATTTAGTGTTGTATTTTCTAGTTGTGTGTGATTTAGATGTGAAAGAGTCTAAGATGAGAGGTAAGAACCTACGCATCACATTGTGACTGCTCCTTGCATTATTTATTAATCTGCATTTTAGATAGGCACTTGCATATCATACATAAAGTCAAAAAAATACAAAAAATATATACGATGGACCGAGCCGCAACTGGTAAAACCTTTTAATTTTGTTACTTGACCTACGGTAGCCGAACTGCAAACCGAACGGATTCCCTAAACCAAATAGTCATGGGATAGTTAGGAACGCTGACTAGGGAGAATCCCTTATTGTTGTTGCCTGCGAATTTCCATGCCTCAATAGTTTTTGGTGCTAGAAGGAGGGCCGCCAATGCATGGTTGGCCGAGGAAACCCATTTTCTTGAAATTATTCCACCAGTGATAGTTCAGAAAGTAGTTTGTTTTCCAATATGATTCCTGAAGAGAAGGGTAGACAGCACTTGTATTCTGTCAATAATGAAGTTGTTAATGATATGAGAAGACACACTAGGGCATACGCAAAGAAGATTGGAGGATTACTGATTATCCTTGAATTTCCCAGAAGAGAATATAAAAGGAAAGACCGTCCTATATTGGAAGACTCGGTGTTGGTTGGAGATTTGGAAGAACTTGTAGAAACAACCTTACAGGAAGTTGTACAGCCTTTGAATCAGGTAGGCCTAGATACTCCTTACAGTTCTCCTATTCATACTCCTATTAATTCACCACCTCACTCTTCACCCAGACTCATGGCAGGTGTAAAAACAAATCAGCCACCCAACCCACCAAATCCACCACCTTCCTGGAAAGCCAGATCACCTTTAAACCTAACACCTCCTTTGCATGATTTACCTCCATCTTTCGAAAAGATGTTGCCCAAGTTTGATCCAAATGAGAAGATGTTAGTAGATGAATACTTGCAAAGTTTCTATTTGGCAGTAGAAAGATTAAGGGCTAGGGAATATGATGATGTAGTTTGTAGACCTTTTCCACACACCCTTAAAGGAGCAGTAGTATTGTGGTACTTTGGTTTTCCTACAAACTCTATCCCAGATTGGGATACCTTTCAAAGGATTTTTAGAAGTAAGAACGCAACCCAAAAAACTCATGCAGCTCTCATGAAAGGACTATGCGCCTTAAAGAAAGAAAGAAAAGAGAAGGTGCACAGTTTTACCCAAAGATTCACAGCCTATCTTAAGAATTTTTTTGAAGCTGACAAACCCTCGGATAAAGTCCTGATTGAATATTATACCTCAACTCTAGGACCCGAGTTGGCCATGTTTTCCAAAATGAAGTCCAAACTTATGCTAGCAGAGACTTATGAGGAATCGGAGAGAGTAGAGGCTAAAAGGGAAAGTATTGAAGATTATCCTCAACGGTCAAGAGAAAAAAATGTTGGGAGGAAATATTTGTTGTTTACTAAGCCTAAAGAGGAGCAATCACTAGATTTCGAAGGAATGGCAAAGATGATGCAGAAACTTTCTAACATAATCATAGACTTGGAAAAGGAAAAGGAAGCCCAAAAGTTCTACAAGCCTTATTACAAGAAAAAGGGAAGATAGCAATCAATCCCAACCCCCTTCACATACCCCTGCATCTATGAACTTAACGGAGGTAGGAATAGATAACTTTTGCACTTTTCACCAACAACCCCATTCTGAAAAG
Organism: Pseudotsuga menziesii; assembly: GCA_001517045.1. Taxonomy (NCBI): domain Eukaryota; kingdom Viridiplantae; phylum Streptophyta; class Pinopsida; order Pinales; family Pinaceae; genus Pseudotsuga; species Pseudotsuga menziesii. The sequence goes on from LPNX010332747.1 coordinate 314,627, forward strand.
AATTGTCCTCAATGGATAAATTCAATGACGTTGGTTATGAATCAGTTATTGGATTCCAAATTAACTGAAGACAACGATGAAGAAGGGAAAGACAACAATAAATCAACAAAAAAACAGGAGGATGAAGCTATGGTTTTATGGGACCGTGTATCGTTGTTTGATGCCGAGGAAGAAAAGGATCTAAGACACGAGGGAATCCTGGAAACAAATGTAACGACGAGAAGCCAGGGGTTGATTAAGGAAAATAGTATTATGCTCCCAAAGATCAAAAGACTTCAAAAGAATGTTAAGAAATTTCAAAACAACTCCTCAGCTAATAAAATTTCGGAATTTACCATCACCAGTCAAAATCCTAGACAGATCAACATGCCTACGAAGCCCAATGAAGAAAAAATAAATAATGTTAAATCGAATCTCACAGAACATAAGATGGATTATGACATTGTGGAGGATATAAAAAAGGTAAGGGAAAACATCTCATTATTTGAAATGTGCAATGTGCCACATCAGAAAGAAAAGCTATTGAAAGCACTTGAAGTATCAGAGGAGAGGCTTCCCACTGACAATCAGCCCCAAGAAGAAGAAATTGGTGAAGCAAGTATGGGAGGTAAGCCTAAAAGCAAGAATCCACCTTTTCTCCTTACTTTTGAAATTTTCAACCATAACGTGCATAACTGCCTAGTAGACTCGGGGGCATCAGTCAATTTCATGCCGTTGTCGGTCTGCAAAAAGATAGATGGACAACCTAAACCATCTACCTGGAGGGTCGTTCAGTTGGATAAAATGAATGTGAAGGTAATTGGGGAAATGGAGGATGTTCTCATTCGCTTATCTTCAAATGATAAGGTGTGTCAATTCATTGATATTGTGGTGGCTGACATACCAGAAGCTTATGGACTTGTTTTGCGCAGACATTGGTCAGAAAAGCTAAACGGATATTTTGCCTTGGATTGGTCACATCTGTGGCTACCATATAAAGGAAGCCCGAATAAAATTATAGTTTTGAGGGAGCCCCACATGAAACACAATGTTACTCAATTCGAAGAAAAAAATGAACCAGTAGATTCTGTTTTGGGAAATTACTTTATTGAGCTGGAACCAGGAAACTATCAAGTGGAAGAAGCTAGCAATACATTAGATGATTAGCCTGATCTCCTTCGGCTTTCACAGGCTGACGAAATCGATTGTAAAATTGTAGACTTAGCTGGAGATGTAGATGTTAATTCTTGCACAGTAGCGGTTAGCGATTTTTGGATGCTTTTCTTTGACGGTTCTAAAACTTTAGAGGGGTCAGGAGCCGACTGTGTCCTGATTGACCCTAAGAAAAAAAAACATTTTCTTTCATGTATGTTAGAGTTTTAATGTACCAATAACACAGTTGAATATGAAGCATTAGTTCAGGGATTAAGGAAAGCAAATGAATTAAAGGAAAAAAATCTGAAAGTGTTTGGAGATTCTAAAAAAATTGTAAAACAAATTCGAAATCAAGTACATTGCATTTCTCCTCATTTAAAATATTATCAAAATGAAGTATGGGATTTGCTTAAATGTTTTAGTGCATTTAACACTGTATCGATTCCTAGACTTAAGAATGCAACAACTAACTTGTTGGCCACCTCAGCTGCTAGGCTTGTGCCCTCTAATAATCGGTGCTCTATTGAATTGATTTTCAGGCCTTCAATTCCATATATGATTACCAATCTACGAGTGTTCGATGATGATTAGCAGATTATAGAATGCGTGACAAATGATGAGACCTTCAAAGGGGCGATTATTGATGATGAAGAACATCAGGCCGAGATAAAATTCAATAATTTTATTCTTAAGGGAGTCAGGACTTTAGAACAGATGTTTGATTTAAATGAGAAATTTAGAAGACCAGCGAATGTGAAGACTCATAGCTCGTCTCTAAAGTTCAAGTTGATCAATTTTGGGGACTAAAATGGAGCCTAAATATGTGAATTTGGGAAAATTCTGCTCCCCAGGTGAAAGGAATAAGTTTATCATTCTTTTCAAGCAATACAAAGATGTTTTTGCCTAGACGTATGAAGATTTGAAGGCATATGACACCAATATTATCCAGAATGTTATCCCCATTAGATCTGGAATCAAACCTTATCAGCAGCCTCTAAGGAAAATGCATCCAAAATTAGAACCTTTAATCTAGAGTGAAGTTAAGAAACTATTGGATGCAAGAATTATTTTTAAGGTTAGACACTCGGAATGGGTTTCAAATCTGGTATCGGTAAGGAAGAAATATGGAGAAATCAGGCTATGTGTGGATTTCAGAAACTTAAATCACACTTCAGATAAAGACAATTATCTTGTTCCACCCATGGAGCAGATATTGCAAATGGTTTCAGGTTCTGAGCTATTCTCTTTATTAGATGGATTCTCAATCTACAATCAAGTATTAGTAGCCGAAGAGGACAGACTTAAAACAAAATTCAGAACCAGGTGGGCGACTTTTTCTTACAAAAGGATGCCCTTTGGACTCATAAATGCTGGAGCTACCTTCCAGAGGGCTATGGATATAGCTTTCCACAGTCTAATTGGCCGTATTGTTGTAGTATACCTTGATGACATCACGATATTCTCAAAGAAAAGAGAGAAACACACATTTCATCTAAAACAGATTTTTGAAAGCTGCCGAAAATATGGTATCTCACTAAACCCCAAGAAATGCATGTTTGCCATTACAAAAGGTAAGTTTTTGGGTCACTTGGTTTCTAAGAAGGGGATCTCCATAGACCCATATAGGATCAAATCCATTGAACAGATCCCCTTACCCCATAATAAAAAGGGCATGCCCTCATTTATGGGGACAATAAATTTCGTGCGAAGGTTTTTGCCAGATTTCACTCAAATTGTCAAACCTTTGCAACAAATGGTAAAGAAAAGTGTACAATTCAAATGGACTGATGTAGAGAAGAACGCATTCAGTAAAATAAAGATGGTTGTTGCGCACGCACCCTCCCTCAAAAGTCCATATTTTGAGAAAGATTTTATTCTGTACATTTTCGCATCTGATGATTCACTAGCAGCTGTTCTTACCCAGAAGGAAGATGGCGGAGATGAGGTCCCCATATCATTTATGAGCACTGGTCTGCAAGGGGCCGAACTGAATTACCCAGATGTCGATAAACAAGCTTATGTAGTGTTCAAAGTGGTGAAACAATTCATACCATATATACTTAAGAACCAAACAAAGGTAATAGTTCCACACCCAGCTATGAGGTCTCTTTTCATACAAAAGGAGTTAGGAGACAGAAGAGGCAACTGGGTAACAAATCTATAGGAGTATGACCTCAAATTCAAGCCATCCTCCATAGTTAAAGGGAAAGGATTATGCAAACTGATGACTGAAAGTAAAGACAATGAAGAACATGACTGGGAAGACGAAGCCGAATTACATTTGATGGATGTATGTCCTCTTTTCACAGCTCTGGACTCCTGGTATCGAGACCTTGTGCATTACCTTTAGGTGGGTTTGTTACTGGAACATTGGAATTCTAAGCAAAGACGAGCACTGCGTCTTAAATCAGCCTCATATCAGATTGTTGAAGGAATATTGTTGTACAGGATAATGCACCTAATAACCATAGGTCTGGGGTTACCAACATACTCAATGCTTGCAGACAATTGACTTCTAAAGTGCAGAATAAGAAATAGGAAGTTAGAAGGACTTACTTGGTTAAACGAAGGTCGATCCTTGCTTAGCTTCTTCCTCTCTGCTCCACTTCCAAAGTCTTCAGGATTGCTCCTCTTTCACCTGTCAAAAGACACTCTTCCAGATACAAGATGATTCATATATGTATAAGCAGGTTAGATAAATCACATATAATACTGAAATGTAAACATTTATCAAACCACAAGATATGAAACACATATGGAAGAAGTAATCTCTTTATTATCAATAATGGAAAGAGTTAAGGTTACAACCCAGCGTCTGAGACAAGGACTCCTCTGTCACCAAAGGATTCTGAGTTTTACTGCTCCAAAGATTTCTGTAGACAATCCACCAGCATAACTTTGTTCTTCAAGTGTTACTCACCAACACCCTCCCCAAGGCCTGTATTTATATGGGTGGAATAAGGCAGTTCTCGAAGGTTAGGGAGGTTATAGCAGTTAAAGGGATTAAGCTAAATGGCTTAACTAATCTCTCATTAGCGCGTGTTTTTATATTTTAATGTTAAGAGACACATTCGCGGGTCTGTAGTAGATCAACCCACGAATGATTCGCGACTATGCATAAGAGCAACCCAGGAATACAAGGATTCGCAACTTGCTGTAAAAGAGACTCGCAAATGACTCACGAGTTGTCGGTAAAGAGAGTCGCGAATACAACTCAACATAGGTAAAATGTCAAAGTAATCAGCTGGGTATATAGTAAATGCACTTCATCATAAGCCAAGGTATAGTGAATATGGGAAAACCTCTATCCATAAGTGTCCTTTGGTGTGCCAACCTGAGGGAAGTCAGCACTCGGACGGAGAGGTGCCATTCAGGTGTATAACAAATATTATTCAGAAATAATTATGATGGGGTTCTTCTTAGATTCTTAGAGAAAGAAGATGCGAAGAAGGTAATGATAGATTTACATGACAGGCCTGCTGGAGGACATTTCTCCGAAGATACTATAGCTCATAAAATTCTCAGAGTCGGATACTATTGGCCCACACTGTTCAAAGATGCACATGCCCATGTCAGAAAGTGCGACATTTGCCAAAGGTGTGGTGGACAACAAGTTAAAGCAGCGGGACCATTAAAGCCCGTAATGATAACAGAACCTTTTGAGCAGTGGGGGATGGACATCATTGGAGAGATCAAGCCAAATTCTTCCTTACAACACAAATATATTTTGACCGCAACCGACTACTTCACTCATTGGGTCAAAGCCATTTCATTGCATAAAGTAAATGAAGATGTGGTCATGGACTTCTTGCAAGATCATATTATGACCAGGTTTGGAGTTCCAGTTTCTTTAGTTTTCAATAATGCTACTTACTTTTCCTCGATCAGATTAACTACATTTTCTCATGAGAAAGGAATTAAGTTGCATTACTCTGCTAATTACTATCCATAGGGAAATGGTTTGGCGGAATCTACAAACAAAAATCTGATTAGGATTTTAAAAAAGACGGTGATAGAAAATGAGAGGAGTTGGCACTTAGCATTACCCAATGCTCTTTGGGCTAATAGGTTCACCCCCAATACTTCATTAGGTGTGTCCCCATATACCCTTGTTTATGGAAAAGAGGCCATTCTACCCCCCAATATCATGCTACCCTCTGCCATAATAGCTCAGGAATCCAGAGGATCAGATAATGAAGTTTTGCAGGTAAGGATACATAACCTTTTGAAGGAAGAGGAATCTAGATCCAAGGCCAGAGAATGTTTTAAAAAACAACAGGGGGTAGTGAAGAGATGGTTTGATAAACACAAAGTTGGAACAAAAGAATTCGAGGTGGGATATTTGGTTCTCAAGTGGGACCACCCCCATGATGAGAAAGGAAAACACACAAAATTTCAATAGTTATGTGTAGACCCTTTCCAAATTGCAGCAAAGCTTGGCCCCTCAACCTATAAATTGCAGGATTTACAGGGTTGGGAAGAGAACTTACCAATAAATGGTTTAGTTCTCAAACCTTATTTTTCCTGAGCTTGTTTTTGTTCTTTTATCTTGTACATAAATAAATTGATTCAGCTATTTATTTTGATTTATTTTGTTTTTGTTTTGTCTTAGCTTAAATTTTGATTGATTTCAATAAAAAGGAGGCAAACTTTTGGGTGCATGGAGGGCAGCAGAATTCTGGAGTGATTAAAGTCCTTAAGTGTAAGACTGTGTACTATTGTTTTATCTAAGAGAGTTTCTTCTAGTTTAGTATTTTTCCCGAATTGCTATAAACACATTGAAGTCCTACTTAATCCTTGTAAAATAAACCAGGATCAAAAGGTCTGGAATACTATTTTGAGGCTCCACCAATCTCATATTTAAAAATGTCCTAAGGGGTGACAGCAAAAGGCCCATGGAAAGGAATCACGGTAAACATAATATTATATAGAAATGATCCCATGCCAGGAATTGAATGCCAAAAGGCAGATAAGAGTAAAAAAAAACTCCTATGAAAGCAATTTGTATCAAAACAAAGTATTGAACCATATAAGTACTAAATTGCCAAAAGTTCTTCTCCATCCATGAGCTGAAAGTTATGTACATCTCTCACACAAAAGGAAACTATGGATAGAAGAGCCTGAATAAAAAATTTAGAAAGAAAGGCATGCAGGAGGACTCATATGTAAAGGACAAAAGTCCAAAAAAGCACAAAAAGTGCAAAATGGCATGGGAATGAGGAACAAATGAATATTTCTGTTTACCATATATTACAACCCTGTGGTGACCAAGCTAGAAGCTACCTGAAGATAGAGGTGATAAATAAAACTCATCTTCCCGTCCTCCAAAGAGTTATCTTGACTTGGAGATCTTGGTTTCCTTTCTCCTAAATTGGACTATCATCGATGATTAAAAGTACATATATTTTCCATTTGGGAAATCCAGACATCTAGGAGAATTCAACATGTTTGTTTTATTGTTAAACAGTCTGTCACTTAAGAAATAGATTGTCTAGAGATCTAGGTTCACCAATTGTTGCAGCTGCAACTGTTTTCCCAAATTTTCAAAATTTTGGACCCTCCTCTTTATTTTTATCTTGCCTAAAATTGTTTGAATCCATGAACTCTGTTTTTGTTTTCCCTCTGCTACAAGTTTGGTTTGTTTTTTGAGGTCAACTGCTCTTATGTGTTTTGGAAAATTGCTTATGTCAGAGACTGTTTTGGGTTGAGGATTTTGAAGTTGGATTTAAATTGTTATCCTTTTATTTGTGATTTCTTTCTTTGATATCGAAAGTTTGTTTCTTGTTTTTGTCGACCTAACTTTTCGTCATTGCCCGACTGAAAGTCTGTTGGAACGTAACATTTTTAGTTTGGTTGTTTAAAGGTCATTTAAAAATGCATCAGAGCCATATTTCCCTACGGGGGCCGCTGCTGCGGAAGCTAAACAATGATTTTTCTGATGGATAGTTTTGACGATTTCGATGCTATGATGTTATTATTTCGACTTGCTTTGTGCTATCGGAGGTTGGTTGAAGTTTGAGTTAGGGCGTTTGATCTTTATAAAGCTGTTGTTTTGGAGATGAGACAAGCTTTTAGACCGCTACACAAACCTAAGTTTTTCCGTACACTTAACATTTTCATGATGTTTCTGTGCCATATAAGAAAGTTTGTGACTTTGATCAAAGGATGTAGTCTGATGGATTTTCGCCATTAAGACTCTCGAGCGATCTAAGTGTCCGCCATATAACTGCTCTGTCCGCCGATACTTTGTTTGGTTTTGCCAATATGTCTTATTTGCTGCGGATCCCGTAGTATTTTTATCTCCCGCCATTGCAGCTGCGTAATGCACTAACCTCCCGACGTTTATGTCATCCGGTTCGTTGACAAGGAGCTTTTCCGCCCGATGCTTTGGCATTTAGTCTTTTCGACGCCGATAGACTTAATGGTCTCACGAAACTCGTTTTCCGTCTGAAACCTGCCGTTGTGGCTGTGAGTAAGACTATCCTGCTGTTGTTTTAATGGTTCAAGCCACCGGCAAGATTTTTCTTTTCATCGTTTTGTGAGTTTTTAACCCCCTTTTGGGTGGCGGTGGTTTCTAATTCTTGTTAAGGTTTTCGCAACGAGAGCGCAGTACAGGGCCTCATTTTGATGATAAATTTTATTGTTAGTGTGGTTTAAGTTTATTGAAAAGATGCAGTCTGAATTAATGATGAATTTTTGGTTTGACTGTAAAGGGACTCAGAAGATTCTTCAGATTACTGCTGCAAAGAAGACATAGCTGAAGGACAAAGTAGAAGGAAGTTTGCTGAAAAGTGATAGGCAGAGACGTTCTGAGATCAACGGGATCTTAAAAGGGACAAATAAAAGACAAAGTGGAATCGATAGCAACAGAGGCCCGGGATTGGAAAAGGTTCAGTAGTTACTGAGCTGGTCCCATTATATGAAGTACTCATGAGACTAAATCCAAAATGTAGGTATTGCCTGAATCATGAGCACTCACAAACTGACAAAACTATGAGATTGAAATGGTCGGGGAAGCCAGAAGGTCAGGGGGCAGGGAAACCCAAAGGTTTGGTTGTTTTTGTATAAATATAGGGAAGTGAGAGGAAATGAGGGCTTTTTCCCTGGAAAAACTTGTGAGCCATTGGTTGTAAGAGGAACTACTTCATTTTACAATAATAAATTACAAATTTTGCCTATTGGAGAAGGTGCTGTGTGGAATGTTCGAATGTGATAAAATGAACAATGTTGAAGAGGAACTATTTCATTTTCAACTGTGTTTCATTAACAGTGAGAGCATTCTAACTTTATGAACCTATGTTATTATCTGAATGATCTCTGGTTTATTCTGTGATAATTTCCACTATGAGTAATGGAGATTTTAACGGTTGATGAGCTATCTTGTCATGTATATCTTTATTCATGTTTATATTTTTTGATTCTAAGAACAGCTATCTGTGATTTACCTTAACATGTGAACAACATTACATTACTCATGAATTAATATCTTGCTCCCTAGAGACAACTTATTTAGTGTTGTATTTTCTAGTTGTGTGTGATTTAGACTTGAGAGAGTCTAAGACGAGAGGTAAGAACCTGCGCATCACATTGTGACCAATCCTTGCATTCTTTATCAATATGCATTTTAGATAGGCACTTGCATATCATACATAAAGTAAAAAAAATACAAAAAATATATACGGTGGACCGGGCCGCAATCGGTAAAACCTTTTAATTTTGTTACTTGACCTACAGTAGCTGGACTGCAAACTAGACAGATTCCCTACACCAAACAATCATGGGCTAGTTGGAAATGTTGACTAGGGAGAATCCCTTGCTGTTGCTGCCTGTGAATTTCCAGGCCTCAATAACACCATAGTAGAAGAGGGTTCAAATTTTTGACATTTTTTCTTTGCTATTATGACGATGGCACATCCCATCCAGACAAATGCCATAGCCATGGTAGGTTTTCCAATATCCTTGGTACAACTCTCAATATTGTGTAAAGATATATAAGTTGTCCATTCTACTACGACCCTATCTGTAAGTGTGAATTCTCTTTTTAAATGATATTATTACTCATTTCTTAGTATCTTCAATTTATTAAGTTCAACTTGAATTTGCAATTTGTTTCCATTAATGTTCTCTTGGTATCGGTCAAAGATCACACCAATATCAATACCTTCATAATAAATATTATCTAGATTAGATGCTCATAAATAAAAAATCATTGGAGATATTTTTGTAACAATTTTGTGTAGTCGCAGTCCTAAAGGACTGTGATTTACAGGTGATAGATTTAGTGGATACTATTTTTGGTTTTTGTACAATTTGTAATCTACATAGGTTTGGATTTTCAGACTTACAGTTGATAGTTTCAGGTTATGGATAGGTCATAGAAGTTGTTGAATGTATAATCCACATCTATGTATTTTGGTTTTGGTGCAATTTGTAATCTATAAAGGTTTGGATTTTCAGACTTATAGTTGATAGTTTCAGGTTATGGACAGGTCAGAGAAGTTGTTGAATGTATAATCCACATCTATCTATTTGCAACATATCCAATAATTATGCTCATCCTTGTTATTGGAATCTACGTATACACATTTTTTTTCTTTTCTAACGGAAACTAAGAAAGGTTTATATAAAACAGGATGTGCATAGCCATTCATTACAAAGAAAAAGCGGGAGCGATGAGTTCTTGCAGTTCAAAAATGTAGAAAACAAAACTGGTCCATGGGAATGACCAAAGAAATCCACAGAGAGAACTTAAAAAACCTCTAATGCCTAGGGTAGTGTGTACCCTTATAAACTACCTGCAAAGTAAAAGAGAATAAAACATAAAAAACTTAAAAAACCATTTAAGGATTGCTTGAAGGATTCATAGGCTGAACAACCGATTCCTCCTCCATGGGGTACACTGCTACTATTGGAGTTTCAAAGGCCTTTCTACATTGGTTCATGCTTATCAAGCGCTGGAGGTCTTCTTGAATTATGTCCACCTTGCCCAACATTTCCCTGAGGTTACTCTCATTATCATCAATCCTTGCACCATGGTTACTGATTTGAAGAGATGTGTAGCTGACCACTTCCCCCATACTCTTGACCTCCTGAACAATTTCGTTGTTGTCCATTATGCCTATGGCCATCATTTCGTAGAGGTGCCTGAGGTTTTTCTTCAAATCCGCTATGCCACGGTTCTCATTAGCCTGTGACATTCTTCCTTGTCTAGGAGATATTTCAATGCGAAAGAAATTGCTGGGGAGAGCACGAACTGTACCAGCGACCACGTAGGCCTAATCTTCGGCAGAGAGACCACTAAGAATCAGCTTGATAGTATTGAGATCCTACAGGAGGGAGTCTCTTTCAGTCTTGCTTCGGCAGGATAATGTGCCAGCTGCACCTTCTTTCGACCCTGAGCAGTGACAACCCAAAATCAAATTGCTTTCAGTAGTGAAGGACTATGCATCAGTGGAGAGGTCGGGACCATAATCAAAATTCAAAAACCATAGAGAAGTTCCAGAGCCTGGTACTACATGAATAGGTGGAGAAGGTTGCAAGAGCCAGTCTTTGCTTCACGAAAGCCCTGGTGAGAGGAAGAGTTTCCCATGGGACTTCTTGCAACTAGCCTTCGTCAACACCTGCAATGACATCGAAGAGGATGCGTTCCAGAGATATCACATATCGGACAGAGCAAGACCAAGTGTGGAATGAGGATGGGAGTGGCTTCGAGGGGAATACATAGTGGAGGGAGCGAAAAATCCGGAGCATGCGAGGGGAGGGGGAAATTAACCTGGGGAAGGTGAGCAATAAATCTTGCAGGGACTGAGGGAGGGTGAGTGCAATGTTTAGGCCACACGACGCGAGGATGGATAGAGGTGGGACAACACTTAAAGTCTGGAGACCCTTTGGGAAAGAGCGCATGGTGGATGCCAGCGGGGAATGGAAGGCATGAGACGGTGGAGTGGGGAGGGATGGAGGGATAAGGGGAAATTTTTTTAAAGTGATAAAGTTTGGAGTGATAAGGGGTAGAATGGGTGAGTGCGTAGATGAGGCCTTTAGGGAGAATGTTAGGCCCTTCAAGATTTTCCATGGGAGAAAACCAAATGCAGTGTGGGTAGAGGAATGAATCCCAAAGAACCATTAAGGAATAGATTTGAGATGAGGAGCTTGACCATTCAGACTAATTTGACCTTCGAGGAGGGAGGCCCCCATGTTTGTTAAGGAATCCACTACTGAATTGTTTGTGCGAAGGATGTGGAAAATTTCATAGGACATGGTCATGAGAGGAATGATTTTGTTGTGCAGCAGACGACATTTTATGGATCCAATGGTGTATCCATTAATCATGTTGAATATGACATGTCGAGAGTCTCCGAAAATTGTAATCTTGGAAAGGTCTCTGTTGGCTAATGATTGCATTCCCTGTAGGAGTGCCAACCACTCAGCCTCATTGTTGGTCCTATGTCTAAGACCCCAAGCGAAGGTTTGTTCAACATGTCCTCTAGGATCCAAAAGGATCCCCCCTATTCCTACCACCCTTGCATTTCCCTTCGAGGCACCATCAAAAAAGAAAGCGTAAGAGTTTCTCTCTCTCAACCAGGATTTGAAGTCACCACTGTTTAATCTTATTTCCCAAGGAAAGGTTCTGAAAGGATGAGTTGCACTTCTTTTAGGATATTTGAACTCAAGGGGTCTTGTTTCTTTTAGATAGATTTTGCACCAAGATGAGTAGGTCTTAGGGATGTGCTCCTCATTAGGGAATCTGATACTGTTTGAGGCAAACTTCTTATCTATCATTCCTATCGCTTTAGAGGCTATACGAGCTAGGACAACTTTCTGGTCATTGAAGATGGACTTGTTCCTAGCTATGCATGGTTGCCAGCAAAGGTTCTTGGGGATAGAGATCCATAGGCGACTAAGGATGGGATTTTTGATGAGGGAGCTAGGAAATTACTTGGGCCAATCCTCAAGAAGTTGAGCTACATTACCTGGGTGGTTGAAATTTAAGCCTAGAGGAAGAACACACTGCCATATTTTCAGAGAAGTTTTGTAGTGAAGAAAGAGATGGTTTGAAGTTTCCTCTTCCATATTGCATAGAGCACACTGAGAGGGTCCTGCTATCCCTCTTTTTCTGAGGATTTCAGCAGTTAGAAGCTTATTATGCATCAGGATCTAGGTGAAGGAATTTACCTTAGGGATGCTTTCTGGATGCCATACCTTCTTCCAGAGATAATCCTTTGCAACCGGCTCCAAGGAGAGTCTCGTGTATCCCTATTTGACCGTATACTATCTATTTTTGTCCCAACCAATGCGGTCTCTTACTGTTACATGAGTTGGGGACATGCCATGAAGAAATGAAAGAAAGAGAGTTGCGGCTTCAGTCAAATGAGTCGGAGGGTGAAGGTCTTTCCATCCAGTCCAATACCCCATCGAATCCCACTGTGACATATCATAAAGAGTATGCGATCCCTAATTACTAGCCCAATTAATGAGTGAAGACAATCCTGGGAGCGAGGAGCGGGGAGGCTATCCAAGAATGCTATAGTTCCAAGCATTGAGTTTTTTTCCATTCCTAGGATCCAATAGCAATCAGACTATATTATGTTGAAAGAAGCTTTGCACAACTGCTAGAGAGAAGTTCCTTTGCCCAACCATGCGCTGTCCAACAATTTTGATCAGGGCCTTCTAATATATTTTTTCCTGATTATTTATTTCCACCATTCTTTCTTACCTGTGATCAACCTCCATATTAGATTAGCTCCCAAGGCTTTGTTCATTTGCTCTGGATCCCTGATGCCTAGACCACCTTTATTTCTTGATCTTTTGACATTGTCCCACTTGACTTGGTGAAATTTTTTTGTCTGAACATTTCCTCCTTGCCATAAAAATTTTCTAATTTCCTTACAAATATTGTTGATAACATTTTTGGGAGCTAGAACCATCGAACTAGAGTAAATTGGGTAGGAGGAAAGAATAGACTGTATAAAGGTCATTTTCCCTGCAAGGTTTAACCACTTCGATCCTAGAGATTGAATCTTGCTTTTGATTTTTTGGATGATCAAATCCCACATAGTAGAAACAAAGGAATTTTTGGCTATGTGGATTCCCAAATAGGTGAAATGAGTCCAGTTAAGAGTGGCGTTAACTTGCAAAATTTGAGATATGCTGCGGAGGGTTGTAGCATTGCAATTCCATCCATATAGCTGAAATTTGTTCAAATTGGCTGAGCTTCCAGAGGAACGAAGGAAAAGATCAAGGGGTCTTATGAAATTTCTGGCTGTTTTTGGTGAGGCTATCCCAAGCAGGATTGTGTCATCTACGAACAGGGCATGGTTGATCGGGAGGAATCCATTCCAGAAGGAGAGGCCTAGAAGAGAGCCTTCTGATTGTAATCTTATCAATCTTCTGCTGAGGGAGTCAACAACCAGAATATAAAGGAAAGTGTAGAGAGGGCTCCCTTGTCTTATCCTTCAGGAGGCTTTAAAAAATTCAGAGGGTCTACCATTTATTAGAGGAGTTATCCACGGAGAGTTTATGCAAGCTTGCACTTGATTGATGAACATAGTAGGAAAACCAAACTTCTTCAGAACCAAGAGGATGAAAGAGTGCCTCAGCCTATCAAATGCATTAGCCAAGTCTATCTTGATGGTCATGCCTCATTTTCCCTTTTTAGTACTGGAGTGAATCGCCTCCTGAACCATCAGAATGTTATCACTGATTTTCCTACTCGAGATGAAACCTCCTTGATTTGGGGAGATGAGAGAGTCAATGATAGGCTTTAGTCTCAGGGATAGAACTTTTGAAAAAAAATTGTAAGAGGCGTTGCAGAGGGAAATGGGTCTGAACGTTTTGATGGAGGAGGGGTTTTCCTCTTTAGGGATGAAAGCCAGAAAGGTGGAGTTGGTGGCTCCTCCCATATTTCCTTTCACCATCCAGGAGATGAGACGCATCAAATCCTTTTTTATAAGGGGCTAGAAGCTTCTGTAGAAGCAGATAGGGAAGCCATCAGGGCATGGGGCTTTATCCGGATGTAGGGACCATATGGATTTCTTGACTTCTTCTTCTGAGATGGGGGATTCAAGCCTAGATATTTCCTTTGGACTGATGAGAGCTGGGATATCTCGAACCATTTATTCCATACAATCTTGTGAGACGTATTCCTCATCATTATAGAAATTCTCAAAAAAATTCCTTACCTCCATACTGATTGCCGCTTGACCAGTAATGACTGAGCCGTCCTCATTTTTGAGCTCTCATAGAGTGTTCCACCGCTGTCTATCTCTGCATTGATTTTGAAAGAATTTTGTGTTTTGATCTCCCCCTTTGAGCCAAAGGATACGTGATTAGAGCCTCCATCCCTCCTCCTCTTGCCTTAACATTTTTTGCAGGCTTGTTTCTAGTTCTATTTCTTTGATGAGATGCTCCTTGGTGATCTCCCTTTCTTCGATTTCTGCTTGTAGGGCTTCCATGTTCTTTATAATTTCTTCTTTCTGTTGGGAAGGCTCATGGCAGTGGTACTTTTCCCAAGATTTTAGGGTTGCTTTTAACCTTCTTAATTTCTGCTCCCAAGAGTATGCTGGAGAGCCTAGAATGAAGTAGCACCAGGCATTAGAGATGATGTCCTCAACGCCTTAAGACTCTAGCCAAATACGGTTAAAATGAAAGGGGAGGGGCCCCAGATTTTCCAAGGGCGGGAAGAAAAGACAAATAGGCTTGTGATCTAAGGTAGCCGTGCATAACAACTTGGATTTAGGGTAAGAATTGAGGATATGTGTGTTGACTAGGAAACGATCCAACCTAGCTGTAATGTGGCCGAGTCCGATCCGTTTGTTGCTTCAAGTGTAGGTGTTGTTTTTCGGTCTGATATCCGAAAGGCCCCATTGCCATACAAGGTACTCCAACCTTTCACCAAAGGGGTCCTTGGCCTTAGTTCCGCCTCTGTGCTCGTCTGCAGAGATTGTAACATTAAAATCCCCTGCTATGAAGCATGGAAGGAGCTGTTTACCTTCACATTGTTCTTCAAGAGAGGTCCAAAAACTTTCTCTCTGGGTGCGAATAGTTGGACCATAAATATTTCCAATCTAGAACTTTTCTTTCTTTTCTTTGTTTTCTAATTTGATGAAAATCCAATTTTTATTCTCAATAGCAGAATGCACAACAAATTTTTCAACGTCCCACCAACAAAAAAGACCTCCAGAGGCCCCAAAGGCATTGGTGGCTAGGCCGTCGCCTTTTGGCCAGAATATTTTAAGGGTTGCAAGGCTGTCCTCGTCATTCCAGCAGTGAAGTGGGAGGTGAGAAAGATTTACCCAAACTGGAACCTCCTTTGGGATATCCTTTTCTGGGTTGAATGAGAGATCCCATTTGTTCAAATACATGCCTCTTGGGCCCATGAAGTAGGGGCCATTTCTAAAAATAAGATCGTGATCCTTCTTCTTTTCAAAGATGAAAGCGAAGTAACCTTTCCCACAGAAAATTTGCTGCACCTCGCCTTGAATAAGGGTTCTCCAATTTTTATTAAGCGAGGCTTCAACTGAACGGAGAGATGGCCAGAGCCCAGTGAACAAGCCTATGAGGCCTTTCTCAGAGAGGGAAACTGCTTTGCGTTTTGAGGCGACAGAGTTGAGCTTCACTTCAGGAACGTCGGCGCGCTTGACAAAACGGGAAGAGGGGTGGACTGTAGACGATGGAGGGTGAAGAGAGGCCATGATATCGTGGAAGTGATCCTCGACTGAAATGGGATCCGAAGGATCCATGAGCGCAGGGCCTGCAGGTCTGCAGACCAGAAACCCTAGATGCTCTCAACTTAGGGTTTTCCACTATTGTCAAGTAATAAATTCCAATGTATACACATTATTATTGGCATATTTAATATATATATATTGAAATTTTTTAAAGAAAAAATCTTTTGATCACTTACATGGTGTAGAATTTGATCATTTACAGTTTTGTAGAGTTTCATATTTTGATCCATTTATTGTATGTTTGATCATATAGGTTTTTTCCTTTACTTGTTATTTGTAGCTTATATATAAGAGAAATAGACACATTGTATTTTACTTAATTTTTTTTAATGTCTAGATAGCTATCCTTTTCTAGAATACTGAATAATTGTACAATATAATTGAATTCCAGTTTTTGGAATATAAATATGAAAATTGTACTTGAATATAAGGTTTTGAAATATAAATATGAGATTAAAAATGAAAAAACGGTGCAATTCTTTTTTAAAACAAAACTTTAGCTATATAATAAACACACTTATTTTTCAGAGGATTTGAATTTTTTGTATTTAATTTGGTACAATGCTTTCTTGCTACTATAGCTATGACTCGTTAAAAAGAAAATAAACTATTAAAAATGTTTAAAATAATTATTTTAACCATATATATCATTTAATGTGATTTATATTTTTTTCAACATTAATTATTTTATGGCGCTTTGCACCATAAACAATTACAAGTTTGTGTGTATTAAATAATAATAATAATAATAATTTTGTTGTTTTGTACTATAAAATTTTAATTTATGTTGAATTGGTTTTGGTGTTTAGTAGCATTTAAGATTTGTTTTGGTTGTTTACACCATACACTATGAAATGTCACAATTTCATTTAACACCGTAATCAACCTCTTTTTACAAGTACTAATTTTGCACCATAAATTTTTTTTCAGGTAGAAAAAGCATGACCTTGATATTCTTATTAAGAATCAAAGGACATTGAAAACATTGCCCAAAGTGGAATACATCATAGAAGATAATACAGAGAAATTAATCTGTACCAATGAGAAAGAAACACCTAGTCGCTGCCAGGGGGAGTGGCATCCAATAAAGTGGTCCCATCAGAAATTTTTTCACATCATATAGTGATCCAGGTCCGACAGTCCAATCTATCGTGAACCAAGAGGAGCTGAACTGCAATCCAAAAATAGCTACTCAATAGGAGCTAGAAAAAGAAAATAGTATGCTCCATTATGCAAAAATCTCAGAAAAGCTGAAAAAGAGTCACTAGTGACCAATATGTCATCAAAGAATTCCGCAAAACAGCCACATCCCGGAGCAAATTTTGCACCATAAATCTTAACACTACTTATATATCCTCAGGTTATCACCATTTTTGCATTACTAATTGAAAATTAAAGAATTCCCAAATCCTTTACTAGTGGGAAGCTAAAATGCCCTAGCATCACGATCAATCAAATATTTCACCATGAATCAAATTATAAAATTATAGTCAAAATAAAACACATGGATCCAATTGTATTAATAAAACAAATTTATTAAATTTTCAATGTCAAAGTAAAACACGCAAAAGTCAATGTACCATTTCACGTAAAAGACAATGCATTGGATTCTCAATTAAGTAAAAAAATAAAACTTATTGATGTAAAAATGACCTATTTTTAAAAAGGAAAATATTTAAACGATAAACGACTAGTAATAGTATAGTTCTATAAACGACTACTATTCTAGCATCACACTGTCAATCAAATATTTCAACATGAATCAAATTATAAAATTATAATCAAAATAAAACACATGAATCCAATTGTATTAATAAAACAAATTTATTAAATTTTCGAAGTCAAAATAAAACACGTAAAAGTCAATGTACCATTTTACGTAAAAGACAATGCATTGGATTCTCAATTAAGTAAAAAAATAAAACTTATAGATGTAAAAATGACCTATGCTTAAAAAGGAAAATATTTAAACGATAAACGACTAGTAATAGTATAGTTCGATAAACGACTACTAATAGTATACTTTTAGAAATAACAAAAACAGTTTACGTGGACCACTTAACCTCCCATGTGAATTCATTTGATCAACATTTCAATGAAATTGTAAACTTCCATTCTCATGAATGACCCAACAGTTCCCGAGTCTTGCGTGATGTTCACACCCACCCGTAATCATCGGGTCAATGAAAGGAAAGAAATCCATAGACTCAGTATTGCTGCCGTGGTCTGCGCGTCAAAGAAAGGAAGCATTGCGCAACTGTGATTCACAGGTCCCATGTATACCGGAACGAGCTTAACTAAACCTGCAACGCTCCATTTTTAATACGTTTTGTATGCCTCCGATAAACCTCACAGCTCGGAGCAACTACAAGAAATTCAGCAAAGAAAATAACAACAGAAAGTCTTTTCTCTTTCAGCAATGGAGAAAGAAGCTGCTCGCGAGATCCCGTTTCTCAGCGCTTATGGAATCGTGAGAGAGGCATTCAACATCCTCTTTCGTTCCTCCTACACTAAACTACTAGGGGGGCTCACCCTTTGCCTGCTTCTTCCCCTCTCTTTTGCAATGCTGGGGCACGCCTTTGTCTCCGAATCTCTGCTCCGTAAAATAACTTGTAACAATGTTATATTGTATTATCAAATGGAGGCCGGCAGCCCCGCCAGCGAGAGTACTCTAAGGGAATTGATCTCGGAATCGAGGGAGCTAATTCTGTTCATCGCCGCAATCATAGTCTTCATTTCTGCTTTGCGGATGCTATCGACGGCGACAGTAGTGTACACAGTAGCCTCCATATACACTGGGGACGCCGAGAATCTGTCGTGTGCGGGAGTTATGAGAATCGTTCCCAGGGTATGGGATCGCCTTATGATGACTTATCTCTGGAATTATATAATCTTCTTGGTCTTTTACAATGTAGCTCTATTGAACCTTTTTCTGCTCGCATTGCTCTCCGTGGGATCAGGTTATAAATTGACTTCCGGTAGTTTTGTTTTCAGTTCACTTCTTATAATCTTAGTTTTCATCTGCGCGGATGTGTATATAAGCACGGTGTGGTATCTTGCTAGCGTTGTATCTGTGATGGACGAGAAATATTACGGCCTGGCCGCCATGGAAAAGAGCACGATTCTCATCCAAGGAAAGCAGATAACGGCCTTCGCTCTCGTTATAGTTTACTTCATTTTTAACGTAGGTATTGGAGGGTTGTTTTGGTATACGGTCATTGATGGCAGTAACCAAGGCATGGGGATAGCGGCAAGGGCGGTGTATGGGGTACTTCTGGTTGGGTTGCTGTGTTTTGTTCACTTGATGGGTCTCTTGACGCAGATCGTGTTTTACTTTGTCTGCAAATCTGACTACCATGAATACATAGACGATCAATATTGTTTGGAAGTTTATAACGTGGGCGACTATATTATGAACCTGCAATGTCCAGCCCAAGGAAAGCATTTCGATGGATCTTTTTCTTTCATAGTGAGTGTGCATGGCCTTTCATCTTCTGAGAACGAGTGTTACGCTGTGCCAATGGCTAGTATAATGCCTAAATAAGTGCAATATTAAACAAGTTTAAAGCCTCGTCAGGTAGTTGTAAGTTTTGCAGTCTGAGCGTTTACAGTAGGGAGAAGATGTTTCATTTCTGTAATTAACATGGACTGGCCAGGTTAATTTGTTTGGAATCCAACGCTTTATTTCTATATTATAATTTTCTTAATTTTTACATATAATATTCATAACGTTATTCCATTATTATTTTGTTAGCTATAGTTTCATTAAGTTTTCATTAAGGAAGTGTTAAATTTCTTTGTTTCCTTGTAACAACGCTTATATAAATTTTATATCATATTATATTTTAATTTTTGGATTAAAATATAATTATAATAATTTTATTTATTTATTGTATTTTGATTTTTTTTAAGGACTCATTTCTACACCAATATAAACGGGAAGTGTAATTGTGTGTTTAATATGGAGTTTACATATGGAATTTTAAAATAATAAAAATTAAAATAAATTTCCAAGTTAAACAAATATATATTTCTATTAAAAGATTTGCATACAACATATTTATATATTATATTGATATAGATTCATCCAAACTCTATATCTTTCAAGGAACAAAAGAGCTCTTTCATAGTATAAACATTTTTTAGAGTGCAAAATTAGATGAAAAGTTTGCATCTCAAGGAATTTGATGCCTTATGAGCTCTTTGTATATCCAAAATTGATGACCTATATTGGTTTTTAACATTTTAATTTATTGTAAGGACCTTCTCTAGCCATTCTTTCTTATTCTAATAAAGACAAACAGTTGTTGATTTAAAATTAGTTTTGTTTCCTTCAACTAAGTTAGACCTCTCTTTGAGTTAAATTTATGTTCTATATTTTTGTATTTCTATTGATTTTAGTTTCAAAATCAACAATATGCTCCTATATCATTTTGTAAAACTTTGTTTTTAGCTTGACTCTTGACATTAAAATATCTATTATTTGGGGGCATTCTATGACAAATGACCTCACTATTTTTTTTTGACATCTAAAAAACTTTGTATGGATGTATTTTTGAGGGAATCCGATTTCTCATGACTTGGACATGTATGAAGCAATTAATTACTCATAAGATATGACCTAATAATTATTTGACATATTGATTATATGAGGAGTAAATTATGATTATGAACATGATGTCGACGTTTGACCAATTGTGAATGCAATGATATTATGATTTTAATTGTGAATGAAAAATCATGTGAAGTTTTTTTTCCACAGAAAAAAATCATAAGCTTCTATCATATAATAACATGTTACATTCTTCAGATGAAACAATATTGTTCAGCATTGTCCATTACTCAAAACATTAAATGTTTTTGAGCAGTTCATAGAAAGACTTCATTTAAGAAGATTCATCTCAATAACCAGAAAAAAAACATTCTCCAAAGCAACAAGTATGCATTGCATTTTTTGGAAAAATGCAGAATAATTCTTTACCATATGTTTGAAATATCAACTTACTACCATAATCCTTTAGTCAAAGGCATACCAAGAAAAACATGTGAAGTTATCAACAAATATTTAATGTTGTATAATGTTTTATAGTAATGAATAATTGACAAAATTTATGTACCATGTACTCTTATGGTCTCTCAAGTGTGAAAGGAAATGCATGTACATGAAAACATAAGAAAGCATCAGTATGCAAAGACTCTAGCTGAGTCGGTGACTATGGGAGGTGATACCAATCTAGTTTCTCATAATATGATTAGCTTGCCATATGTTGGATGCAATGGCATGCATGGACTCTTGATGAGCTGGGAAACATCGAAAGTTGAGGTTGATTGATGTTCATGTTATGGCTGAAATATTATTTATGATATTTGATGCACGAGTTCTTAAATGTTCAGCTGATGGGATACGATTGCGAGTCAACCCACATCAAGTGATGGGGATGGAAAATTATACATGTAAGTCTAGCAAATTAGACAATGTGATGAGCTTTGAATAGAGTGAGGAAAACTCTAGTTAATGAGATGCGTGTGGCGTGAAGGTAGGCCACGAGTCGGTCACTCATGAAGATTATACTGGGAGGCACACAATAAGGATTTGGCCTTAATCCCTAGGAACAACTTGACACTTCACAAGGTAACCAAACTGAGGTAACATTGGCTCATTAGTCATAACCAACTCCTCGCATGTGGGAATTATTGGAAGGGCATGCGAGAAACATAACACCTTGATAATCCTGATTGCGACGAGAATGCAACGGTAATCAACATCAAATTTGAGTCTCGGGGATTAATAAAATGTTTAGAATTTTTTTTAATAAAATTATTGTAAGCTAAATTAAAATAATAATAAATAAATAAATAATAAGAATAATAAATAATAAAAATAAAAATAATATTATATATATATATATATATAT
>LPNX010332747.1:336460-366054 GCA_001517045.1 Pseudotsuga menziesii
GAATCACAGAACTAATTTGATAACTAAAAAGTTGGTGGGTAAATAAAATTAATTAATTAATTAAGTAAATTGAAGAGTTAATTGAAAGTGGTGCATGTGATGCATGAGAATTAACGAAAAGGTTAATAAAAGATAAAGAAAAGGAAGAATGAGGGATCTTCATCTTCTTCTTCAGTCATGTCATAGTTTTTAGCGTGAATCAATTTGGTGGTTCTGAGGCGACTGTGGAAGGGTGTGGTTCAATACAACGTGAGTGGGGTTGAGAACCTCCCAGTAGCAGCCTGGGGTTGTGTTTCCATTTCTA
The DNA here is from genome assembly GCA_001517045.1 of Pseudotsuga menziesii. Classification (NCBI taxonomy): domain Eukaryota; kingdom Viridiplantae; phylum Streptophyta; class Pinopsida; order Pinales; family Pinaceae; genus Pseudotsuga; species Pseudotsuga menziesii. The sequence continues at coordinate 336,765 of LPNX010332747.1, forward strand.
GCCACCTATTATCATCCCCATCGGGCTCGGTGGCCCCATCGAGCTTGGGGATCCCAAGGGAAGGAGAGTACTTGTCACGGAATGGAAGGAAGGAAACAGATGGGTTCACTATGGCAAATCCATTTGTAGCATGCAACAAAGATTTCAACAACGAAACTGAGCCTTGGAGAAATAACAGATTTTGGTGATTTCGCAGGGGCTTGCGGGGAGGATTTCGACCACAAAAACAACCTACAGTGGCACTAGAAAATCTAAGCAATTTACAGGTCATATTTATGCTTGTAAATTATGTTGTTTATTTTCTTGTAGTTATCTAAATAAAGGTTCATTTGGTTTAAAGCATTGTAAATGGGACTGTGTTCTATGTTATAGTTGCACCATGCACCTCTCGAATATATGTATTTGACTTGCTTATATTAGCTTTTAGAAAAATTTCTTAGTCTAATTTGATCTAGATTTTATGATATACATACATATTAGTTTTAGTATTTTTTCAGACGGCTTGTTACACATGGTATTAGAGTGAGGTTATAACACTATGTCCTATGGGCTTACACATATAGGTCTTAGAAACGAAAACAAGTCTTGAGAGCAATCATTAGAGGAAATTTCAAGTCAAGATGGGCCTCCTAAAAAAAGTTAATAAAAATAATAGCTAAAATAATAAAATAATATTTATTAATTTTGGAGGAAGAAAAGAAAAAAACTACTTTTTTGTTTGTATTTTCGAGATATCTCATTGTGTGTTTACTCAAATTTTGATCGGGATAGCTCGTTGGATGCAGAATTAAATTATGCATCCAATGAGTACCCACTCGGCATACTTTTGATGGACCCCGCTACCCCAAAAACAAGAAATACCTGAAAAAAATGTAATGATGATGTCATCATCATGTTTTTTCAGGTATTTATTGTTTTTGGGGTAGAAGGGTCCATCAAAAGTATGATGAGTGGGTACTCGTTGGATGCAGAATTTAATTCTGCATCCAACAAGCTCTCCCGATCAAAATTTGAGTATAAACATGGGGAGATATGTCGAAAATACAAACAAAAAATGCAGTTTTTTTATGATACCTATCCCCAAATTTATATTGAAAAAGTGTTTAAGACCTATATGGTATTTCAAATTTAACGCAATTTCATTGGCTAACACATGATGACATTGAATTTGAGTTAAAGTTAAAAGGCCCATTTTGAGTTGAAATTTCCTCTAATGAAGAAATCCCAACAAATTAATAGGTCAAACTTAATTGTGAATATTAATGTTATTAGATTTTAGAAAAAGTAAATTTTGGGGGTTCTTAGTTTAATTTGATCTAGATTTTATGATATACATGCATATTAGTTTTAGTATTTTTTCAGACTCTGTGGAGGCTCGTTACACGTGGTATTAGAGTGAGGTTATAACACGATGTCCTATGGGCTTACACATATAGGTCTCAGAAACAAAAGCAAGTCTCGAGAGAAATAAGAAATCTCAACAAATTAATAGGTCAAACTTTATTGTGAATATTAATGTTATTAGACTATTTTTATGTTCCTATCAAAATTAAGAATGCCTCATGCAGATCTTGTTAAAATAAAGTTATTTTGGGTTGCGATTTTTAAGTTGTTTTGTAGGAATCTTAGTGTCTTAATCCATACCACTTTTCACATATTAACAAAAATAAGAATGTTGAGCTATAGATTTGATTAATATATTTGGGTAATTATATAAATTGCTAATCTATGAGGAATTGATTAATTCAACAAAAACATTGGAGTTCAATCACCCATTCACTGCTCCTAACCTTTCATCAAAAACAGTTTGTTAGATCTGAAAACCCAAAAGAAACTGTGAAAACCTAGATAGTTATGCATGCTGAATTATATAAAGCTCCATACCATTTCCAAAACCTGTAGGATGGCACTATTTTCTTATAATGTGCATTCAAAAATATTAGATTTCTGGTATGTAGACTTCAATATCGTTGTGGAAAAATATGGTTTAATAAAATATGAATTTATAGTATGAGATAACCAAACTATAAGGTGAATGCAATGTTGTTACAGTCCCATTTTATCGCGTAAGTAGTTTTGGGTGTGTTATAAACCTCACTAGTTTATAACTAAGAACCATTAATTATTTTTATTATAGATGCCATTAAAAACCTAGAAATGGTATTAATATCGATGTGTTTAGACCAATAATTCACTTATGTAGGCCCATATTGAACTGGGTATATATACCCTTCGAACCAGGATAGAAGTGTAACCCTTAAAAGTTGAATAGGCATAGAAAGATGTGTTGGGTCCCAAAATGACCCCTTTTGGCAACATCCCTTATACCTTATGTGTCTTGTCTTATTTTATTTTGTGCACCAAACATACATTCTTTCCTCACTTGAGCCATGAATCTTCACAAGTATGATTATTTATTGTCTTATCTTATTAATGCTTATGATTGTTATAATCAGGAATTTCCTTCTTGCATTATGCTATCTCGTTATGATTTCACAAATATAGTGCAAGCTATGAGAGATTACAGTTGTAGCAACCTGAGTGGTCCAGAGAGGATATGAGCATCCATTATCAGCTGTGACTTTCTAGTCCCACCTATACATGCATATCCAACCAAGGGTCGCCATTCCACATGGGCTGCGATAGGCATGGATGCAACAGACACGGTTGCAACAGAATCAACTACAACAACGCACCACTATTTGAAGTTAGCTGCAATCATCTAATCTGTTCTTAATTGGCTATGTTATTCATTTACTAGCTCAGGCAACATAATTTCCTATATTCCATGCCTATGTTTAATTCCACTCATAGTTGTAACAACTCATGTAATAGGGAAGCTTGAAGATTGTAGATCTTCATGGTTTCCCAATATTAGTGGGTGAGGGTTACGTTTGTTGATGTGTAAATACAGGGAAGAGTTTAGAGCCAGGGGTTGGACAATATCATATTTTATGTGTAAGATGTAACAGAGACTGTATCTTCATTTCACCATTTTAATATAAGGAGCATGATTCTTTAGATCTCTGCACTTTAACTTGTGTTAGTTCCAGTCTGTAATATCCTGAATATCAGACTGAACACTTATAGGAATGTGTTTATTGATTATGATGATTATCGTGATGTTTTATTTTATATTGGGTCAAAGACCCCACTACATATGAACATGATGATTTGTTTTATATATTGAGCGTAAGCCAATTATTGATGATATATGTATATGCTTGTTTGTGTTGGCCATGGACCCTAAAGCACATGATTAACGAGATGTTTTGTGTTGAGTGAGGAACTCTGGAACACTTGAGTGATTGATGAATTGTGTTGAGCGAGAGGCTATGAAGCACATGAGCACTTACCTTTGTGTTGAGCGAGAAGCTATGGAACACATGAAAAAATAATTGGATGTGTTGGGAATAAGCCTTGGAGCCTTCCCTGTTGATGTTGAGCATAAGCTCTGGAGTATCGGATCCTTGGCCATTGTATCTCTAGGTGTATCGTACAAGTACATCCTAGCATTTAGTGTTGAGCGAAAGATCTGCAATTGCACTATGTTTGTAACTCCCTGCTATAGGCATTGAGTATGGGCTCTGGTAAGCGCTAGGGGTTACTGAAAATAATTTAATAACTTTCGAGTGAAAATGACTCGAGAAAAATATTGATCTCGTGATACTTACTTATAAGTGATTAAATGAAATTTTGAATTTCTGTACTCTCATCAAAGTAGTGAAGAGCTACCCGGTTATACGAGGGAAATATAACATGCAAGGATGTTTAGAGTTGCTTAGCCTAGTATACCTAAGCCACCTATGTACTTGAACTTAATGAAGAAGTGTCATTAAATCTAGGGATCATGGTACATGATGCCCAAAGACATTATTAACAAGTGTTATAATACTATGTATTTTATACAAAGTATGTATAAAGAATTAATTATGATTAAATATATAATTAAATAAAGGAAAGAAGAGAAGCTCCATCAATTATTAAAGGATTAATAAAATAGTATAATACCTATGAAAGTTTAACTAGGAACTAGTTAAAGGTTCCTAAGTAAAGTATTGAAAATTACCCTAGTAATTAAAAAAAGGGTTAAATCAAGAAATCAAGGATTTATTGATTTAACTATCCCATTGACTCAAAAGTCTATATATAAAGACTCAAGCCAAGCAAAGGCTTGGGGTTTCTCATTTTTATCTTAGGAGAATTATTATTTTTCCTGTTTTTACTCTCAAGTGTTTTTGTGGAGAATTTTCGTCTACAAGGGAAAGATGATTGATTTAGAACTGAATAAAACTTAGGAAACCCTACCTTAGGATCTCTAAGCTACTTGCATGTTTGATTCTAGCTCGGGGGGGTCCGGATTAGAACCAGGAATAGTTTCGGGTCATGGTTGGGAGGAACATTGTAGTTCCCAAGTGATTTGGTCATCAAAATCAAAGGTCAGATATGTCTTTAATTTTTAATGCTGGTTATTCGAAAAGTGTGTAGGTTCAGCCATTAAAGGAGCTTAAAGAAGAAAAATTACAGGTATGAGTTGTTAGTATGTCAAGTTCAATTCAAGGGTAAATGCTGACTGCTTTATACAAATGTTCTTTATATATATATTAACCCTGGAAATGATGGTTCTATCCATATCTCCTAGGGTTACATTTCTTAAAATATAACCCTAGAATGTCTATGCTATCTTCTAGATTAAATGATGGATATGTTAGATGAATGTTTTCAATGTATCTACTAACCCTGTGTATTTGATTTTCTGGCTAGACTCTGCTAGGGTTTGTATTTTCTTCAATAATCGCTTGGATTGTAAATGTTATCATAGGCTGTATATAGCTAGGATTGCATCTCTAAGTTTGTTTCTGTATTAATTCAATATTCAGAAATTATTACTGTAAACTAGGTAAATCCAGACCTGCTATTTATTTCTCACCTATTCTTTATAACTCTACTGACATATTACATTTTTTTAGTAGAGACATGTTCATATTATAGTAGATTTAATGATAGGAGCACTATTAAAGAAATAAATATACTAAATAGATACCTTAGGGTATTACTTACAAACATAACTACTTTATAGATAAATAAATATATACAGATAAGCCAATCGGGTATAAACATTTATGAAAGCTATCTATACATTTAATTCCAAAATTGAATAACTCATCTAAGACCTTTCAAGGTCTTCCATAATAAGAATATACTACTATCAAAACTTTGCATTTAAATTATCAGTGTCAGCACTATATAAACGAAGGAAGCATCATGACCATCCATGTGGTCCATTACAAATCTTTGTTCATAATTCATACAAAAGAATCCACGGTTCTATCCTTTTTCCATCTATACATAACCATAAAAAAATTACATAACTCATCAAGCATTACCATAACCAAATTAAAATAATACATCTTATACAGTAATCATATCGTATTAAAATAACATCAAAATCATACAACTATAAACCCGTGTATTTGAAACAGGAACAGGAATCAAATCATGTGGGCATGCAAGCCCAGTTTCTTTTATTTTATAAAATACAACTCCTTACATTAAAACCCTGCTTGCCAACATGGGTCGCCACATCAATTCCCATTGATGTCGAGAACCAAGGCAAATCCATAGCAAACCATAAGTATTGTATGTACAAAACATCAACCAAATCCTATAACCATTATTACATAGGCGACGCTATACATCAAATCGTATGTGGGTTGTGGTTATTACAATACATCCATTACAATATAAATAACAAATTCAAATGTAACGTCGAGGTCCTAAGACCCTAATCCAATCACGTCCTCGACCAAGTTTTAATTTAAATACATAGTCCTACCAAATTAGCCCTACACTATACTATTGCAGCACTTGGGGAAATGCTCATGCCATTCATGGCATGGTATATACCCATGATGTCTATATGTTTACAATACAAGCTAAGTAACTTCGTTACACATAGAACCTTCAAGACGACGAATGCCCACATAAATCCACCATAACAACAGAATAACGCAGCGAAATTGTGCTATGCACATCATAAGATAAAAACCATGGTAAATCAAATAATAAAAATAGTATGCATCCATTTACACAAGTAAAATACACAGTCGTCATATTAAAGATCATAAACAAGTTTACGCAGGCATTCCAATGGGTTAACGTACCATTGCAAGCAATGGTGCAACCCATGGCTAAAAGCCCCCTACTAAACCATGATTTGCATAAACAAATACCATGTGTGCTAGAAGCCCAAACATTCCTCTCTTCGCTGCTAATAGCCCAAGTAATTTTACAAACCCAAAATTTATACAAAGAACCAGAGGGAGTGCGACTTCACTCCACGGACAAAGCCATGGGAGAACAAGTCCCGCCACTTCGCCCACTTTGCTTCCACAAACAAAGTTAAGTTAGGAATCCATAATTAACAAGTGCAACAATGCATAAAGGATGAAGCACATAAATCCACTGACGACACATAAGTGACAAAAGTATAAACATAAACTAAGTAGTAAAAAATAGTACAACACCATAAGTAAAATACATTAACACTAATGACTAAAATGTAAACGACAGAACATAAGAACAGCTTACGACTAAATAGAGGTACATAAAGTGTAGGATAAGAGTTCTATAAGAGAATAATGTTTCGTCTAGGTAGTTTTTACTAGCATGTGATTTTTATTTTTTATTTTTGGGGAAATTACAAGTGGTATCAGAGCCCAGTTTCAATACTAAGAGACCTATGGGTGTACCAAGCATTCACGTAGAAAAAAAATAAAGTATGTTACTAACATAAATTTTTCTGTCATTTAATTTTTTTTGTGTTGACAAGAAATTTTTACAGCACTGATTAGTTTATGAATACTGAGGAAGAAAACAACCATCAAGGAAAGATGACCAACCCCACTCTAGAAGAGGAGTTGGTGGTAGAGTTAAACTCTGATGTTTTGAAAACTTTACATAGTCTTCAAGCTGAATTGAAAAGTTTCAGAGAAGACATCCTGGATGAAAGGAGGGAACAAGAAGCTATAAATGAAGCCTTACTGAGAAATATGATGGGAGGAAGCCCGCAAGGTAAACCCACCCTGTCCACAAACAGTTCCAAAAGAGAACCTTACACAAAATGGGCCAGCAACCCAAGAAAAGAGGAAAAAGAATGTACCCCTGAAGCAACTAAAGAATATCATCGCAGTCCTCCTAGTGTTGACTGACATTCTCAACAGATAAAGAAGCAAAAGAGTAGTGACAGTATTCAGGGGGAGTTCCAAAAAATAAGAGCCCCAACCTATGAAGGTGAAGTAAACACGGGGGAAAAGGATTAAGAGTGGTTGCTGGGCATGAGTAAGTACTTTCAGGTTCGTAGCTATTCAAGTGAGATGAAGGCTTAGATTGCCATCTATAACCTGAATCAAAAAGCAGCAAGATGGTGGAGAGATTTAAAACACATTAAGAAAGATGAGCTATGGGAAATACGTTGGGATACTTTCCAAAAACTTTCCCAAGAAAAATATATGTCGAAAAGGTTCTTTAACCAAAAAGTGAAAGAGTTTCATGAACTACACATGGGATCCATGAATATGGATGTGTTTATGAACTGATTTCTAGATCTGTTGCATTATGTACCATACATCATGGAAGAAAAGGTAAAGATCCATCAATTCCTAGGATGTCTTCTTCCCAGTTTTCAGGACAAGATTGAATTTGACATGCCTAAGACTTTGGATACCACACTACACAAAGCTAGGCTCTGTTATGAGCATGGACAACTGAGGTAGGAGAACCTGAACCGAAACCGAGACAAGTCTAAGAAATTATTTGATAACCGCAAACCTAGGTCCAACCCACATCCATACAGAAAGAAGAATAACATCTTTCAAGCGAACATGAACTTTAATAAACCTGGTGCAAAACCTTATGTATCAGCTGCTAATGTTAACAAACCCGTAGCAAGTGGAGCCAATGCTACCCCACTACAGATCAAGTGCTGGAAATGCAGCGGGCCTCATTATGCCTGATATTGTAAGAACAAGACCGGTGGGGACTTGCACAACTTACAAAAAGAACGAATTGTCGAGAACATAGATGGAACACCCTGGATCTATGTAGTATTGGATGGTCAACAGAAAGATCATGAAGCTACGATGGTCGAGATAGAAGGTAAGATCTTGAATGCTTCTGTTTCAATACTTATTGATATCAGTGCTTGTCGGAGCTATATTGCACCTAATATTGTTGATATATGCAAACTAGGAAAAGTAAAACATGATAAACCTTAGCTGGTTCAGTTAGCCATAGGTACGAAACGAAAGGTTTCAGAAATTGTTAAAGAATGTGAGGTAAATATGAATATTTTTCTTACAAAAGTAAACCTTAACATCCTACCTTTAGGTTCGTACGATGTACTTATCGGCATGGATTGGATGGAATAGCACCATGTCATTCTCGATTGTTTGCACAAGTCTATCTTGTGTACTAATAGCCTAGGTAACCAAGTGAAGGTTCAAGGCATTCCAAAAAAAAATTCTGTAAGATAAATATCTGCATTACAAGCAAATAAATGCGTTATGAAAGGATGCAAGTTGTTTGCAGTAAAGATTTGAGACATAGATTCTAATAGGGAACAACAGATAGAAGACTTCCCCATTCTTGAATAATTCAAGGATGTGTTTCCCGAGGAAATCCACATATTACCTCAGAAACAAGACCTAGAATTATCCATCGAACTAACCCCAAGATCAGTTTCGGCCTCCAAAGCCCCTTACCGTATGAGTGCACCTGATGGTGGAACTCAAATTGCAATTGCAGGAGTTGATAGAGAAAGGGTATATGTAACCTAGTGTGTCCCCTCGGGGAGCCTCGATTTTGTTCGTAAATAAGAAAGACGGTACAATGCAGATGTGCATTGATTACCGTCAATTTAACAAAATTACTATAAAGAACTGTTATCCACTCCCCCAGATTGTCGACTTGTTTGATCAAGTGGGAGGATCTAGAATTTTTTCAAAAATTGACCTGCAATCTAGATATCATCATGTACATATTCACGAAAATGATATTCACAAAACCCCCTTTCATACAAGGTACGGGAACTACGAATTTGTATTAATGTCCTTCGGTTTTACCAATGCACCCATGAACTCTATGTGTAAGATGAACAACATATTTAGTAGGTATCTGGATAAGTTTGTCCTAGTATATATTGATGACATCCTGGTTTATTCCAAGAATAAATAGGAACACGAAGAACACCTTCGTGTAGTACTACAAGTGTTAAGAGAACACCAAATTTATGCTAAGTTTAGTAAATGCGATTTTTACAAACTGCAGATACAATATCAGGTCACAGTATATTCGAGACAGGGATAGATGTGGACTTGAAAAAGATTAAAACCATAAAGGATTGGCCTACCCCTACTAGTGTCACTAACATTAGGCCATTCTCGGGATTAGCCAGATATTATCGAAAGTTCATTGAGAACTTCTCGAGAATCGCTTGCCCCATGACCACTTTGCAGAAGAAAGCAAATAAGTTCATATGGACTGACAAGTACAAAGAAAGTTTTCAAAATCTTAAGAAACTTTTGATGACCGCACCGGTGTTGTGGATTGTGGATCCCGATGGGGATTTTGTTGTTTGTATGGATGCAAGAAAGGAAGGACATGGAGGAGTCCTCTTGCAGAATGATCACGTTATCTATTATGAAACGTGGAAGTTGAAAGAACATAAGAATTATCGTACATATGATCTTGAGTTAGTAGCCATCATCCATGCTTTAAGGATGTGGAGGAACTACCTCATGGGAAGGAAGTTCCTTCTGAAGCCAAATAGTATGAGTCTGAAGTTTTTATTTGATCAACTAGATCTGAATGTGGGGCAAGCTAGATGATTGGATTTCCTCAGTGAGTACCATTTTGAGCTCAAGCATATTAAGATCAAGGAGAACAAGGTTTCTTATTCTTTGAGTCGACAAACTCACATGATTTACAAGGTGACTTCGAGTCAAACCAATGTAGATTTGCATGAGAATATTAGAGAGGCCAACTGAGTTGACCCCTTCTATGTAGAGATTCTCAAGAAAGTCCAAGAGGACAGGTTGTTTCAACAACAAAAAGAATACAAGGTCGACGAATCCAGACTTTTATGGTCCAAGGATCGCATGTATGTTCCAGAGGGAGGGGACCTTAGTTTTAGCATCCTCACAGAATTTCATCGGTAACCCTACTTGGGGCATTTAGGATATAAAAATATGATATCCACTGTCAAGAGAGACTTTTTTTGGCCCAAGCTAAAGGCTGACATTGCAATGTTTATTGCAAAATGTCATGAGTGCCACCTATTTAAGGCTGAGCATTAACATCCTGTGGGATTGCTGCAGTCGTTTCCCATTTTGGAATGGAAGTGGGAGGTTATTAGTATGGAATTTATCACCGGTTTATTGAAAAGTAAGAAGCAAAATGATTCTATTTTTGTGGTCATTGACAAGTTGTCAAAGGCAACAGAATTCATTGAATGTAAAGTCTAACTACAAGGCCATGAACATTACTGATATGTTTTTGAAAGAAATATTTAGATTACATGGGATACCCAAGGTAATTATCTCAGATCGATATGTTAAGTTCACAGGAAACTTTTGGAGATCTTTATTCTTTGGATTAGATACACGTTTGAACTTTAGCACTACATATCACTCGCAGACAGATGGGAAGACTGAGAGAGTAAACCAAATTATTGAAGACATGCTCCAAATGTATGTCATGAAAAATCCCATGAAGTGGGAGGATTACTTGCATCACACAGAGTTTGCATATAACAATGGTTATCAGGCTTCCACCAAGATGAGTCCCTTTAAGGTACTCTATGGACGGAAGTGTAGAACACCAATTACTTCGGATAGCTCGATGGATTGGCTCATGTTAGGGCCTAATTTTTTGATGGACTTTGAACATTTGGTTGCCAAGGTCTAGGTGAACCTAAAGGAAGCACAAGCCCGCCAGAAAAGTTATGCGGATAAAAAAAGAAAGGATAAGGAATTTCAAATAGGCGATCATGTTTACTTGAAAGTAAAATCCAAACAAAGCTCATTGAGCTTGGGTAGGTGTGGTAAGTTAGCACCTAGATTTTGCGGACCTTTTGAAATACTCGCCAAGAAAGGGCCAGTGGCTTATGAACTAGCTTTACACGCACATGTAAGAGTCAACAATGTTTTCCATGCATATTTGTTAAATAAATATGTTTAGGATACTAAACATGTTGTTGATTGGTCCCCATTACAGGTGGGAGCTGATGGGGAGTTTTCCCCCGAGCCTACTCATATATTGGACAAAAGAGAAGTGCAAATTTGGAATCGCATCATGGTCCAATTGAAAGTGTAGTGGAAGCACTTTGAGGCTGGCGAAGCTACTTGGGAGAACAAGTCCACCATGAGAAAGGTTAGTACCTCGCCTTGTTTCATGATATCGTTTCAAGTCCCTAGAACACGAGGGACGATTTTATTCTAAGTAGAGAGGGATGTAATATCCCGAATTTAGCACCTAACACTAATATGAATGTGACTATTGATTATGATGATTATCTTGATGTTTTATTTTATATTGGGTCAAATACCCCACTGCATATGAACATGATGATTTGTTTTATATATTGGGCGTAAGCCAATTATTGAAGATGTATGTATATGCTTGTTTATGTTGGGCATGGACCCTGAAGCACATGATTGAAGAGATGTTTTGTGTTGAGTGAGGAGCACTTGAGTGATTGATGAATTGTGTTGAGCGAGAAGCTCTGCAGCACACAAGTACTTACCTTTGTGTTGAGCGAGAAGCTCTAGAACACATGAAAAGATAATTGGATGTGTTGGGCATAAGTCTTGTATCTTTCCATGTTGATGTTTAGCATAAGCTCTGGAGCATCATATCCTTGGCCATTATATCCCTAGGTGTATCATACAAGTACATCCTAGCATTTAGTGTTGAGCGAAAGCTCTGGAATTGCACTATGTTTGTAACTTCCTGCAATAGGTGTTGAGTATGGGATTTGGTAAGTGCTAGGGGTTACTGAAAAGAGTTTAATGACTTTCGAGTGAAAACGACTCGAGAGAAATATTGATCTCATCATACTTATTTATAAGTGATTAATTGAAATTTCTAAGTTATGTATTTTCATCAAAGTACTGAAGAGATACCACATTACACGAGGGAAATCCAACATGCAAGGATGTTTAGAGTTGCCTAGACTAGTAGACGTGAGCCACCTATCTACTTGACCTTAATGAAGAAGTGTTATTAAGTCTAAGGATGATGGTACATGATTCCCAAAGACATTGTTAACAAGTGGTATAATACTATGTGTTTTATACATAGTATGTATAAAGAATTAATTATGATTAAATATATAATTAAATAAATGAAAGAATAGAAGCTCCATCAATTATTATCTATTTTTATCGGATTAATAAATAGTATAATACCTAAGAAAGTCTAACTAGGAACTAGTTAAAAGTTCCTAAGTAAAGTATTGAAAATTTCCCCAGTAATTAAAAAAAAGGGTTAAATCAAGAAATCAAGGATTTCTTGATTTAACAGTCCCTTTGACTAAAACTCTATCTATAAGGACTCAAACCAATAAAAGGCTTGGGGAATCTGATTTTTATCTTAGGAGAATTGTTATTCTTCTTGGTTTTACTCTCAAGTGTTTCCTTGGATAATTTTCTCATGCAAGGGAAAGAGGATTGATTCAGAACTGAATACAACTTAGGAAACCCTACCTTAGGAGCTCTAAGCTAATTGCATGTTGGAGTCGAGCTCAAAGGATCCATATTAGAACCAGGAACTGTTTCGGGTCATGGTTGGGAGGAACGTGGCAGTTCTCGAGTGATTTGGTCATCAAAATCAGAGGTCAGATCTGTCTTAAATTGTTAATGCTGGTTATTTGAAAAGTGTGCAGGTTCAACCACTAAAGGAGCTTCAAAAAGAAAAATTAGAGGTGAGTTCTTAGTATGTCAAGTTCATTTCTACGATAAATGATGGCTTCTTTATATAAATTCTCTTTATATATTTTTAACCCTGTAAATGATGGTTTTGTCCATATCTCCTAGGGTTACATTTCCTAAATTCTAACCCTAGACTATCTATGCTATCTCCTAGATTAAATGATCGATATGTTAGATGAATGTTTTCAATGTATCACTAACCCTATGTATTTGATTTTTCAGCTAGACTCTACTAGGGATAGTATTTTATTCAATACTCCCTTGGATTGTAAATGTTACCATAGGATGTATGTAGCTAGGATTGCATCTCTAAGTTTGTTTTTGTATTCATTCAATATTCAGAAATTATTACTGTAAACTAGGTAAATCCAGACCTTCTATTTATTGCCCACATATTCTTTATAACTCTACTAACATATTACATTTGTTAGTAGAGACATGTTCGAATTATAGTAGATTCAATCATAAGAGAAAGATTAAAGAAATAAATATACTAAATATATACCTTAGGGTATTACTTACAAACAAAACTACTTTATATACATATATATATATACACAGATAAGGCCATCAGGTATAAACATTTATGAAATCTATCTATACATTTAATTCCAAAATTAAATAACTCATCTAATACCTTTCAAGGTCTTCCATAATAAGAATATACTAGTATTAAAACTTTGCATTTAAATTATCAGTGTCAGCACTAAATAAACGAAGGAAGCATCGTGACCATCCATGTGGTCCTTTACAAATCTTTGTTCATAATTCATACAAAAGAATCCACAATTATATCAATTTTTCCAGCTATACATAACCATAAACAAAATTACATAACTCATCAAACATTACCATAACCAAATTAAAATAATACATCTTATACAGTAATCATATCGTATTAAAATAACATCAAAATCATACTATAAACCCATGTATTTGAAACAGGAACAGTAATTGAATCCTTTGGGGATGCAAGCCTAGTTTCTTTTATTTTATAAAATACAACTCATTTCATTAAAACCCCACTTTCCAACAGAATTCATGACATCAATTCCCATGGATGTCCAGACCCAAGGCAAAGCCATAATAACAAACCATAAGTATTGTATGCATCCATTTACATAGAGATTACCAAATAAAATACAAAATCATCATATTAAATATCATAAAGAAGTTTACACAAGCATTCCAATGGGCCAACGCACCATTGCAAGCAATGGTGCATCCCATGGATAAAAGCCCCCTACTAAACCACGATTTTCATAAACAAAGACCACGTGTGCTAGAAGCCCAAACATTCCTCTCTTCGCTGCTAACAACCCAAGTAATTTTACAAACCCAACAATTATACATAGAACAAGAGGGAGTGCGAATTCACTCCACAACCGAAGCCATTAAGACATTCCTAAAATATATGTCTGTAATCATATGCCCGAAGGCAAATTTGAAAAACCCCACATCGAAACCCACAGCATAAAACCCCAACCAAGCAACAAATCTATGTGGAGTCTTCCCAAGAGGGCCGAGAGGTAGAAAGTAGAAACTTGCTCATAGGATTACCATGGCCACGATTGCAAACATTTGGAGCCCACAGAGTTAAAGCCATGCTTCTCTTCATTCCCTTTTGGCACCTGCAAAACACAATCAAAACTGGGGATGAGAAGTCTAGCCACATTAATAAGAAATAAACCAAACGATCAGGTGTATAAACCCAATTAATCATACCTCAAGGTCTGTGGTTCTCCTACATGGCCTTCCCCCTACGTAGAGCCAAAACGCAAAAACCCCAAATGACAAACACAATGCACAACCATCATGAGCCAAGCCTAAGTGAAGGATGTCATGCTCTCCCAAGAGAATTGAATGCACCAGCTGGAAACCACTAATGCCATCCAAACCCAATGTCCATAGTTTACGTTTCGTCGCATAAATTTGAATGTCCACTTCCCACATGGAAGCTTAAACCCTGCTATCGTATGGTTTATACCATGCATTATAGTTTTGACACCCTATTTCATATCACCTTGTAACATACAAGATATACACTAGGAGAAAGCTTATTATATTGCAATAATAGATTTTAAGCATATAGTCCATGTATGGCATGCGCTGGCTATAAGTCAACTATAAAATTTATATATTAAAATAATGTAATCCACCATAGGGATAAGGCATATTAAGATATGAATCTTAGGCTTAAGAAATAAACTTCACACCATACAATTAATTCCTAAGCTTTTGCTTAGCGAACATGGCATATGGAATATGCTATGTTAATTACTTTAACCCTTATAAATCAATCGCGGGGTTTTGAAGGCCACGTATGTAACCTACAAAATGGAAAATATAAGAGGAGTTAATAATTATTAATAGACTAAAACATAAATCGTAATTAATGCCAAGATATGGAATAAAGAATTTAAAAGACCCGACAAAAGTATAATTATTGAACAAGAGCTTTAACAGTAATAATTAAATTGACAAGAATAGTAACTATACCTGTTATAATTCAGAGTCAATAAAACAACCAAGGTCAACCAACAGTATGATATTTAAGGTCACAGCTTTCCGTATGGTTTGAACAAATTACTGTCGCAAGATTGAACTGCATGTAAATAAAAGAGGTGCCTTAGTTCGATTGAACTAAGTAAGCATGCGTAACAAAGTAATACTTTACCTCTCAAACCGTCAAGGGAGAACAAGTCCCGCAACTCCATCGACTTTGTTTCCATAAAAAAATTCTAAGTTAGGAATTTATAATTAACAAGTGTGACAATGCAGAAAGGACGAAGCACATAAATCCAGTGACGACACATAAGCGAAAAAAGTATAAACATAATACTAAGTAGTAAACAACAGTACAACACCATAAGTAAAATACATTAATAGTAACGACTGGAATGTAAACGACAGAACGTAAGAATAACTTATGAGTAAATAGAGGTACATAAAGTGTATGATAAGAGTTCCATAAGAGAATAATGTTCCGTCTAGGTAGTTTTTACTAGCCTATGAATTTTTTTCCAATTTTTGGGGACATTACACAACCTCTTTGTTCGAAGGATGGGATCACCTTCCCACAGATATTGCCAAGTTAATTAGATGTTACTTAATTAGTAGTGTGGTGTGGATGTTACATTATATGAATTTGTTTTAGTAGCTGCAACAATCATGTCAATCATGGTGTTTCCTTGAATACTCGATACTTGCATTTCCTTTAAGCTACAGCAGTGTGGTCTGACAGTCGACTGTGTAGGTCCTCTTCGTGTATGCATGTGTGCAGTAGCTGTAACTATCAATCTCTCCCTTAGTTTACTTTCAATTACTTGTCTTGCTCAGGTTTGCTAATTTAGGTAGACTATGGTTTAGAACTGTTAATTCAATTCATGTTATTTCTCATTTCTGGATTAAGGTTGGATTAGCTAGTCACAATGGATCTGCATATAGTCTGGTAAATTAGGATTTAAATTTATGCAAAATTAATTCTAGATTTTTATTTTAGGAATCATTCATTACTGGATTGAAGTTGTAGGAAGTAATTGCGATTTTGAATTCTTAGATAGGTAGTTTAGATCAGTTTTGATTATGGGAGAAGTTTGACAAAATATATAAGTAGGACAATTTATCCAGTCATCAACTACTTAGTGTTTAAGCACAGATAGTGTAAGTTATCTTTGAAATAAAAGACTTTCCTGGGTTAAAAATTTATATT
Organism: Pseudotsuga menziesii; assembly: GCA_001517045.1. Lineage (NCBI taxonomy): Eukaryota > Viridiplantae > Streptophyta > Pinopsida > Pinales > Pinaceae > Pseudotsuga > Pseudotsuga menziesii. Next base: position 353,466 of record LPNX010332747.1, read on the forward strand.
GAACATTCTGAATGATGGTTTTAATTAATTGGCATATGGAGTGACCAACATTTTGGTGTCATTGCAAGGGAAGGTAATGATTAGACATCATAGTAAATGCATCCATCCATTTTTCCTCAGTTTTTAAATTTGAATGTTTTGGGTTGCATGAATACAAGAAGAGTGCATCGTGACATTCCTATAACCCCTAGAACTCCCCAGAATACTAACATTGCAGGTGGTTGAGGTTGTGGAAGAAACCCAACACTGGGAAAAATAACATTCATTGATGATCTGGTTGCCAGAACCAATTCCTCTACTGGAGCTTGCCATCAGGGGTCCTTCGTTAGAAGAAGCCCAATTACCCCCAAGGTGGAAGCATCAGTTTCCGTAATGGAGAACACATGAGGAGTTGTGACACCATCAGGTGTCCCTGCGGAGGAAGACAGAGTTAGTGCTATGGGAGAAAGTGATCGAGATGTGATATATCACATTAACGGGAAGGAGGTGACAAAAGAGGAGTGGACACAGTTTCATAAGAAGTAGGAAGATCAGAAGAAAGAAAGGCACAAAAGAGAAGAAGAAAATATGAATAACAGACGTGAACTAGAAGATCATGAAGAGGTGATGGGGGGAAGACAGTTTCCACACTCTAGTTCCCCATTCAAGAGAGAGTGGAACCAGATCCCATGAAAAAAATATCACCATTAGTATTACCTCATTTTCATGGAAATGCCATAGAAGATCCAGATGAATTCCTCTTCGAGTTTGACATCCTCTATCGTAGTAATGACTACACTTCCAGTGAGAAGAAGTTAAAAAATTTCCCTGCTACTTTGAAAGATAATGCGCTACGTTGGTTCATGAGCCTAGGTGGTGAATTTTTCACCACATGGGACCAAATGAAACAGGTGTTCTTGGAGAAATACCAGGAGTACTGCAACACCAAAGATAAAATAGAGGAGTTGTTCAAGATGGTACAAAGGGACGAATAAAGTTTGGAAGATTTTTTTGAGAGGCTCTTGTACAATGTGCGGAGGGCTAGATAGACTAATATGGGGTTATATGTGCTCAAGATAATCCTAATTCATGGGATTAGGGAAGAATTCATAGGTATGTTGATCCTACTGGGAAAGGGGGGTATCTCAAAGGAATCCTTTGAAAATATTGTTGAATTATGCAGAAGGTATTCCAGAGGATCTTCCAGGACCAAAAAATGGGATAAATTGGAACAAGATGTCTTTGACAGAAAACGGAAGTCATCCAATGGAGGAGCCACCCGAGTAGAAATAGGAAACCTTCTCGAGAAATTAAAAACAGAAATGATGAGTTTCATCTCCTCAGAAATAGATGTCCCGAGGGTGAAGCAAAAACAAGCAGTAGAGGATCTAACACTCGGTGTATTCTTCTCTAAATGTAGGAAGAAACATCCCCTGAAGGAGTTCCCACTAAACAAAGTAGAATTATGTCAACTCTATGAACTAAACCATGATACAAAGGAGTGCCCCTCACTACCTCAAGTGAAGGCAGTTCTACAGGAATCGACTCTGGACATGGAACCAGCCTACTTCATTGCCCAAAAAAATCCTTGGCAACCTTGAAACTAAGGTATGACTCTAAATTCATTTCCATTTTAGAATAATATGAATAATTTGGATAATATTAATCACATGAATACACAATTCCCTTCACCTTATTCCAACCATCAATGGCAACCTTCTCAACCTCCTATGCAGAATTTCAACTCCTGGAACTCTTGGAAATAGACATCAAACCAACAGGATTCTTAGCCTCCTGGGTGGAGGAACTTCCATCCAAGAAACCAGTTTCCCCATAGCTAATCTCCTAAACAGTTTCCACACAAACATTTTCCTCAACAACAATACCCTCAGCCATACCAGTAGTACCAGCAGCCACAGCTACAACTCCAGAACAATGTTGCACCTAACATGCCTATACGACCACAGGTGCATGCTCAACCTAACCACAACCAAAAAAATAAAGTAGTCCACCAGTTTGAGACTACTAACATGCTCACTTACTCCATTACTACAGTTCTCTGTAACAACATACTTTTATGATCAGGGAGAGTAGTGGAGCCTCTAGTCATTGAGGATGTTCTATCCTTTGTGTTTGAATAAAGGATGAACCAATAGTACTCATCCCACACATAAGTACCCATTATTGAGTATGCTGAAAGTCCTATCGAGACACCAGCTGAAACACATAGAGAAACATCTATTGAAATACAGCCTACACAACTGATTAGAGAACTGCCATATCCTGAAAGACTAACACTACCGAAAGCAGTGGAACAACCTCAGTTTAACCTCTTAGGAGAGTTGAAAAATATTTATGTAAAAATTCCACTACTACAAGCCCTCCATGATGTGCCTATTTACGCCAAAACAGTCCGAGACCTATGTGTAAGAAAACCAGGTGGAAAACCCAGAGATCCTCCCACTATCCATGTCATAGGGAAACTATCTGAATTGATAATGGGAACACTCTCCTAGACAAATATGATGACCCCGGGAACCCTACTGTCATCGTGCAGACTGGGAACACACAGATACCAAATGCGCTGGTAGATCTAGGCATAGCTATTAACGTTATGACCATAGAAACTGTACAGAAAATTGGGCTCACCAATATTTGTCCAACCCCTACCATTATTGAACTAGATGATAGGTCCACTATCAAACCTGAGGGAATATTGGATGACCTCATCGTCTCAATTGATTCATGGGAGTACCCTACTAACTTCTTGGTTTTAGAACCCAAGTCGCAACTAGGAGGACACTCGCTGATCCTGGGAAGACCCTGGCTAGCTACAGTAGATGCTTGCATCAGCTGTTGGCCAGGTTCTATTACCATATCACATGGGACCGAAACAGAAAAAATTACCTTGTATCCTCCATCTCAACCTAGTTTAGAAGCTGAAACTCCATTATGGATGGATCTAGAAGAAGAGGATGATGTTTAGCCACTATTAAAAATAGGGAAGTCCTTGACATTCAAGGATTAAAAAGAGGACGATGCCATTAATAGTTTCATCAGTGATCCCAATTCTGTCAACAAACAAATTTATTAGATCCTGAATAGTTCCCTAGGTGAAGAAGAGCAAGAAAATGTCACAGATGAGACATTAGTTAGTGACACCCACATAATTCCAGTGCCGAAAAATTTGAAAACTGTTCCAATTGAGATATAGCTGGGAAAAACATTGAATATCAATCCTAATCTCAATATGGATGAACATGAACACTTGATCACTCTCTTGAAAAAGCATACGGGGGCATTTCCCTGAGAGTACATGAATATGAAGGGTATCCCTTCTAATCTATGTACCCACCACATTTATATCAAGAGTGACTCCCGGCCTGTGTGCCATCCACAACGAAGGATGAACCCCAATCTTAGAGACATTTTTAAGGAGGAAATTCAAAAAATCTTGGAAGCAGGGTTTATATACCTGATCTCAGACAACAAGTGGATTTATCCATTCATGATAGTACCCAATAAGAATGGGAAATGGAGAGTCTACATGGATTACTGAGAGTTAAACAAGGAAACACAAAAAAATCACTTTCCTCTGTCTTTCATTGATCAGGTACTTGACACCTTGTCTGGGAAGAAGTTTTTCTCCTTTTTTGATGGGTTTAGTGGGTACAATCAGATCCAAATTGATCCTAAGGACCAAGAGAATACCACCTTCACCTATCCCTGGGGTACCTTTGCATACAGGTTACTCCCCTTCGGTTTGTGCAATGCACCAGCCACCTTTCAGAGAGCTGTGATCGACATCTTTTTGGAGATGGTCAATGACAGTATGGATATTTTCATGGATGACTTTACCCCATATGGAAGTTATTTTGAGGAGGCACTGAAACACTTAGAGAAGGTTTTAACACACTGCGAGCATACCCAACTATCTTTGAGCACTAAAAAGTGCCATATGATGATGAGCCTAGGGTGAAGTGCCACGGCACTTTATCTGTGCTGATGGTATCCAAGGAGATCCATCCAAAATTAGTGTAATTGAAAATATACCCACTCCTGGAACACAGAAGGAGGTACGTAAATTTTTATGGCATGCTGGTTAATATAAAAGATTTATGGAAAAGTTTTCCAAACTAGCTTCTCCTTTATTTACCTTATTGATGAAGGATTTACAGTTTTTTTGGAATCATGCATACCAGAAAAAATTCATGGAACTTAAGAAGAGGTTGTCTAGATCTCCTATCTTAAGGGGGCCCAATTAGGCTTTGCATTTCCACATTTCTTTAGATTCCTCTAACACTGCCATTAGAGTAGTGTTGGGACATCAGGATGGTCAAGCAACATATGCAATTTACTACATCAGTAAAAACTTGGCTCCTGTTGAACTCAATTACACTATTACATAGAAAGAATTTTTAACCATTGTATTCTCCATTAACAAATTCAAGCATTACATCACTGGATATCCCACCCTTGTACACACTGAGCACTCATCCATCAAGTATTTAATGAAAAAACCAGTTACAAATGCTAGTATAACTACATGGCTGTTACTATTATAGGAGTTCGATATCACCATTGTTGACATACCTGGGAAATAAAATGTTGTTGATATTTTATCTTGTTTTACTGACAGTGATGAAAACTTATGAGTTGAAGACTCTTTCCCAGATGAACATTTATTTGTAGTTTCAGCTCGTTCCCCTTGGTATGCAGATGTTGTTAAGTAGTTGGCTACAGGAAAGCTTCCAACACATTTATCAAAAAGAGAGAAAAGGAAAATTATTCAGCAAAGTGCTAGGTTTTCTTGGATAGATGGTCATCTTTTCTACATAGGTCCTGATCTTGAGACCAAAAGATGTGTTAGGGAGGATGAATTCTTCCATATCTTGAAGGCCTGTCATGATGAGCTATGTGGAGGACATTTTGCAGACAAAAGGACAGGTCATAAGGCATTAAGAATGGGCTATTATTGGCCAACAATATTGAGGGATGCGAAGAAGTACGTCTAGGCTTGTGACAGCTTCCAGAGAATGGGATAGCCTAACAGATTAGATGAAATGCCTTTGCAACCATATTTGGTGGTTGAACCCTTTGACAGATGGGCCTTAGATTTTGTTGGGCCTATCAACCCTTCCTTGAAACAAAAAGATTACATTTTAGTTTGCACTGACTACATGACAAAATGGGTGGAGGCTATGGTGTTGGTGAAAGCCAATGACCAGGATATAATAGACTTATTGTATAAAGAAATATTCACTCATTTTGGAGTACCCAAGGAAATAATCACACATGGAGGACCATAGTTTGTGTCACATAAATTTGAAGTAGTGCTACAGAAGTACCATATTCAGCATAGGATAACTTCACCTTACCATACCCACACCAATGTCCAGGTGGAAAGTACCAATAAAGTTATTTAAGATATCCTTACTAAAACAGTCAGAAGCCATCGCAGAGACTAGGCTGACAGGCTTTTGAAAGCACTGTGGGCATATCGCACTACTTTACGTAGTACTACAAGGTTCTCCCCCTATAAATTGGTGTATGGTAAGAGTTTTGTCTTCCCTATCGAATTCAAAATCAAGGCTTTGAGGATGGACATGGATGTAAACTTGGATGTAACAGAGGCGCAGAGGAGTAGAATAAATCAATTAAATGAACTTGATGAACAACGTATAGATGCAGTGGATCAAACGACATTGATTCAGCAGCAGTGATCCAAATGGCACAATCAGTTCATCAAAAAGAAAGTCTTCTGTGAAGAAGATTGGGAATTATTATACGATTCAAGGTTCAAAAGGGACTTCGAAGGTAAGCTGCGCACAAGATGGTTGGGTCCATATCTGATAGACAGAGTGTTTGATAATGGTACATTCTTCCTGGTCACCATTGACGAAAACCATACACCATTATTTTCTAATGGACATAGGATGTGACTATACCACAAACCAATTTTAAGGGACGCATTTATTTCATAGGTTGCAGCTGATCCGAGATACGAGTTAGCGCAAGGGCAGGAGTCTTTCTCTGCTCGTGTCAATTTAGAAAGTCATTGTGATTTCTACACAAAAACATGTGTACATAAATAAATTTATGTTTGTTGTTTTTATTTCTTTTTACTTTCTTTTCCTTTATGCTTGATCGTTTTTGAAGAATATGTACAAGAACTAACTTAGGGAGTAATGGTCATGACTGAGCCTAACGACTGGAACCCCTATTCTAACTTCCTGCTTTGGAAAAAACTCCATGAAGAAGAAAATAATTTGAATGATGAACATTTCTGCGCAACTGTGACTCTGTAAAATCTTCCCATTTTTCCATTCTGTGCAGCTACGACTACATAAAACTTTCCTACTTTTTTGTTCTGCGCAACGGTGAGTACGTAAAACTTGCCTACTTTTCCGTTCTGCGAACCTGTGACTCCAAAAAAACCTTTCTTTTTTTTTCGTTCCATGCAGCTGCAACTCCATAAAACACTCCTATTTTTTCCGTTCCATGTAGCTACGACTCCGTAAAACTCACCTATTTTCTCATTCCATGCAGCTGCAACTCTGTAAAACTTGCATATTTTTCCATTTCATGCAGTTGTGACTCCACCAATTCTAGTAGACCTTTTCTATTTTTTGCGGCTGTGACTCCACCAATTTTAGCTAAATTATCCTATTTTTTGCAGCTACGAATCCTCCATATTTATCCACAGAAGGGATGCGAATCCTCTATATTTGTCCGAAATTTTTGCCGCCTGTGATTTTGTTGATTCCAACTCACCTCACGACTTCAATTATGTTTCTGTCAAGGTTGAAAGTACAATTTTTGGCTCGTCGAAAGGAACATCATCACAACACATGCACAATTATGTTTAAAATTGATGGTAGCATTTGACACACTGTATTATCTTGAGAATTCATGGATCATCGCATAATTGCTAAGGTATGGTTCTGATTATTTACATGATTAAGCATTAAGTAGATTTGACAAAATTAATCATGCTCACCTTTTCATACCTGTCATTATACCCACACTTCGTTAACTATCCATCTGCATGATCTTATGGGTGCTCGATCTTATCTTACGGCCATCAACTTTTTAATAATTCGGGGCCAACTATTACTAATGATTCCATGCTTATCATTGTATTAACTTTCCTAATTTTCTCAACCCCAACATCAGTTTTTCATGCATTACTCTGTGTTGTAACCTACATTATTGGGCCTATAAATTATTGAACTGATACCACCATTCAGAAGGAAAGGAAACATGGGTAAACCCTACTAGAAACAAACCTACAAACATGCAGGAATTTCGTAGAAATTCTAAGTTTTTTTCAATCTTCGGAGCTGCGGGATGGACTGAGTTTTTCCAATGACTAAGTGGATTTCACAAAGAAACAGTTTTGTAGTTCACTTTGAATCTCATAGAAACCCATTCAGAGGTCAGGGGTGTTATATTTTTTATCATTCAAGCTAGCATTATGATCTTAGGATCTTTTAACTAAGAGAATAACAAGCACAGCAATAAAACATAAGTACAACACAAGAGACAAGAGACACAAAGAATTTTCCTTGGGGAAACCATAAAGGAGAAAACCTTGCAACTTCCTCAGAGTTAGAATCAGCACCAAAGGAGAAAAAAAAAATGAAAAACAGTAAGATGATCTCCTGATAGCAGCAGTCTCTCTCTCTCACACTAAGAGAGCTTCTCCTCTCTCACTCATGTGCCCAAATGAGTGTGTGTGTGTATCCTAAATAGAGATACTCACTCTCTATTTATATTCTTCCGTTCACTTGGAACCCACTCCAGCATGTTGACCTCACTTAACAATTACTTACTAGAGCCGACATCTCTAGGAGTGTCTAATAACCCTAGTGCCCCACAACTTGTGGGGACTTTGCCTGTGCTTTTCCTCCTCCGACCAACAAGGAGGTTTATTCTTAACAAAATGGTGGGGAATATTGCCCTAACTTACAATGACTCACCTAGGGTCGAATTCACTAGGATAGTCTAATAACCCTAGGGCCCCACAACTGTGGGGACTTTAACCCTTGACCAATAGGAGGGTTACCCACAATGACTAGACATGAGTTTCTCATTATAGAAACTTACTGGAATAAACATCGGGGTATGACATGACTCAAATACATTACAATACATCCCTGAATGAACATTGGGTTACAATAGATAAGAAATACAAGTGAATACATTCCGAAGTTACAATTACATCAACACTCCCTCTTAACTAGGAAGGTATTATCTCGACACAATTTATCAACACAAGTCTTCTTCTCTATACCATCTAGGTCATCATCAAGTCCTCATCATCTTCAAGTCATCTTCATCTTCAAGTCATCTTCATTTGGATTTGTATCATCACTCGATCTGGATCATCATCACTCGATCTGGATCATCATCACTCGATCTGGATCATCACTTGATCTGGATCGTCATTGGACATCATCATTGGATCTAGATCATCACTCAATCTGGATTATCACTACTGGATCATCATTATTGGATCTAGATCCTCACTCGATCTGGATCAGTACCATGGGTGCTATCTCATGATTCTTCTCGTCATAGGAGGTTCTACAGAGCCAACCCTTTTTCATGCTGGTTGTAGGCCTAGCCTCCATGTAGGTATTCCTCAGCATATCTAACCTACTCGTCAGAATGATTCCTCAGCATATCTGACCTACTCATCAGAAAGGCACGCCCAACACTCACATATGATCATGTAGGAACCAATCCTATAATCATATCAGAAAGGCCCAACACTTATATCCACCTAGTGAGGGAACACATCCCATTACTGATGGAGGGGATCTGCACTTACATCCACCCAGTGAGGGAACACATCTCATTACTGATGGAAGGGATCTGCACTTACATCTACCCAGTGAGGGAACATATCCCATTATAGATGGAAGGGATTTTCACTTACATCCACCCAGTGAGGGAACACATCCCATTAATGATGGAAGGGCTCTGCACTTACATCCACCTAGTGAGGTAACACATCCCATTACTAATGGAAGGGATCTGCACTTACATCCACCCAGTGAGGAAACACATCCCATTACTGATGGAAGGGCTTGCACTCATATCTGATCATGAGGGAACAAATCCTAGCAATCATATTAGAATGGCACCCAGTCCTCGACTGAGCTACCTAGTAACTGACCAGGTGCTTCCATTCTCCTAGAGAATGGAAATTGCCCTTACATCCGACCTACTCCTCAGAATGGCCAACACTCACATCTGACATGGGAGGAACTTAATCCTTTAGCCATGACAGAATGGTTCAGCCCTTACATATGATTAAGTGTGAACACATCCCTCTGTCACATCAGAATGGCTTCTCAGTCCTAGACTGAGTTTTCCTAGTAACTTACCAGGTGCCTCCATTCCCAGAATGGCAGTTTCCCTTACATATGTCCTACTCGACAGAATGGCCAGCACTCACATCTAACATGGAAGGAACCAATCCTCTCACCATGACAGAATGGCTTAGCCCTTACATATGACCATGGAAGGAACCAATCCTCTCGCCATGTCAGAATGGCTATGGATCTCAACACTCATATTTGACATGGAAGGAACCAATCCTCTCACAATGACAGAATGGCTCAGCCCTTACATATGACCATGGAAGGAACCAATCCTCTCACCATGTCAGAATGGCTATGGGTCTCATCACTTTCTCTTGGAGGAAACCTCGATCTATAGAACACCAAGCTTCTCCCTGAAGTACTCAAACTTCATCTAGCTAATGGCTTCATCAATACATCAGCTATCTGTTCCTCCGTCTCAACATACTAGAGCTTCACTGCTCCCCTCTACACCATATCCCTGATATAGTGATACTTGATCTTGATATGATTCGACTTGTCATGGAACACTATATTCTCTGACAACTTCATGCAACTCTAGTTGTCACAATGTATACAAGTAGCATCCAACTGGAGATCAAATAAATCAGACAGTAGCTTCATTAGCCATACTGCCTCACAACTAGCTGAACAAGCTGCGACATACTCTGCTTTAGCTGTATTTAGTGCCACATAGGATTTCTTCCTACTAAACCAAGAGATCACACCTGATCCCATACTGAAGCAACACCCTGAAGTGCTCTTCCTATCGGTGGCACTTCCTGCCTAATCTGAATCAGCATAACCCTCCAGGTTAATCTTTTGATTTGCATTGTACTTGATCCCATAATCAACTATACCCTTCAGGTACCTCAGAACATGCTTTGCAGCAATCAAGTGAACATGTCTTGGATCTATCAGGAACCGGCTCAAGGTGTTCATAGCAAAGCAAATGTCTGGTCTCGTGTTTGTCAGGTACATCAAGGACCCAATTATCTGACGATACATCATAGCATCAACTGTCTCTGATGAAGCATCACTCAATAGCTTCATGTTATATGCCATAGGTGTGGTCATGTCCTTGCATTCCATTATCCCAAACCTCTTCAGGATATTTACTGCATACTTCCCTTATCCAAGGAAGATTCCATCCATGCTCTACCACACCTCCATAACTAGAAAAATAGTGCATCGATACATGATAGGAGCATCACTGGTCTTCCATCTTCAACCTTGAAGCAAAGGTTGGAATCTACTTTACTCTCAGTAAATCCTAGAGTCATAAGTAATCTATCCATCCTGTCGTATCATGTCGAACCTTAGATCTTCTGGAATCACTTCCTCTGAAGCAGAGCATCATACTCTCTTTACCTTCCATACTCTATGCACTAAAACATTCTGTACCGGAGTGACAAGTAGCTTCCTATGCTACTAATATTCTATGTGATCATCTAGTGTATAAACTTGTATTTTCAACCTTGTAGCAAAGGTTAAGATCTTCATCAAGCTCATCATATATGTGTTTCAATTCTTACTGGCTGCAAGTGTCTCTTCGTAGTCTATGCCTTCTTTTCGTGAGAATCCTCATGTTATGAATCTTTCTTTGTATCCCACGATGTTTCCATCGACTGCATGATGGAACTACGAACTTCGCTTCACATATTGATTTTGCATCCTAGATATCATTCTTCTTGAACTAGTCTTCCATTTCTTCTTGGTTACTTCTTCATGGCTGGAAGGTTCTGCATCAATGATGTCGATGTATTCATCATATTATTCTTCATTTTGAAATGTCGTCACTTGTTCTTCAGAACAAGTCTTATCCTTCTTTGCTTGCAGGCGATTATATATGCGGTCTTTCCTACAAGTCAAATGCATTTGTATGGTTAGAAACATTTCATAAGGAATATTCATACCATCAAATTCTTATGCATAAATATATGTGATCATGTAACTACTTTATCCAATACAACATTCATCCATATCTCACTGAAACTTTCTAGATGCCTTCCATCTCTACCAGGACAACATTGAGATTGTGCACCAATCCAATATGTCAGCAAAGAGGTTTCATTATAGATAAGTAGCAATGGAGAGTTGTATAGCACCATGAGATACTTACCCATCACATGCATATTAGTAGTATACTGTCGTTAATGTAAACATTCTATCATGCATAATACATCAACTAAATATAAACAAATGCATAACAAAAACAATATCATGAAATGACAATTGAATACTTATCTTTATTTGTTTCATGGGTAGACTCCTTCTTGATCCTTCTGCTTCATCATCTTCTTCATTAATGACTTCATCATTTCTTATCCAAGCTCTCAAGATGGATAAGAGGTTCTTCGAGAATTGAGAACTTCATATTCCTCATCTCTTGAGGGATCTTCTTGTTAGGTGGAATAACTCCCGAATTCATATTATTTCTTCATAGAATGCCTTTATTTATACATCTAATATGACTCTTGGGCTCACACATCCGAGAGTCTCTTCATATTCCTAATATTTACAATAACGTATAATCCCAACGGATTATATTCCAACAATCCCCCCCTTAATCCGAAGGGGTGTTAGTAAGTCCGAGCATGTTTCTAAATCTTTCAAACTTTTCTCGTCCAAGCTCTTCAGTGAAGATGTCTGCAACTTGATCATTTGTGGAACAATGTCGAAGATGGACTGTCTTGGCCTCTACATGATGTCGAATCAAATGATACTTTGTGTTGATGTGTTTGGTTTGATCATGGAATCTAGGATTCTTAGCCAGCTTGATTGCAGAAGCATTGTCGATCAATAATGGAGTGGATTTCTCTTGTTTTTCTTGCAAATATTCAAGTATCTTCCTGAGCCATACTATTTCTTTTGTTGCTTCAGCTGCAGCCACATATTCTGCTTCTGTTGTTGAATCTGCCGGAACTGACTGTTTGCGTGATCTCCATGAGACAACTACTGATCCAAGACTCATAGTGTATCCAGAAGTTGATACTCCTGTCTCCTTATTGCCATGAAAATCTGAGTCTGAGTACCCAATAAGTTTGAAGTCATCCACCTTAGAGTACTTGAGTCCAACGTCTTGAGTCCCCTTCAAGTATCTTAGAACTCTTTTTGTAGCTGACCAGTGTCCTTCACTAGGTTTATGCATGAACCTTGAAAGTATGCCAACAACATAAGAAATATCTGTTCTAGTTGTTGTAAGGTAGATAAGTCTTCCTACAAGTTGTCGATACTTG
>LPNX010332747.1:366205-386909 GCA_001517045.1 Pseudotsuga menziesii
GCCATTTTGTTGTAGGAGAAAACGTTTCTTCATAGTCAATTCCTTCCTTCTATGCATAGCCTTTTGCTACAAGCCTTGCTTTGTGCTTGTCAAGTGAACCATCTGATCTGTATTTGTTCTTGTACACCCACTTGCAGCCAATTGGCTTGGTTCCAATTGGAGGGTCAACCAGCTTCCAAGTTCCATTCTTCATGAGTGCATCATACTCATTCTGCATAGCTTCTTTCCACTCAACTCGAGTAGAAGCTTCTTCAAAGGAAGTTGGTTCAAAGTTAGCAGATAAATTAAATTCACAATCAAATGATACATCCATGTCATCACCTGAATTATCTGCTTCTCCTCTATCTTCATGTCTTTTTGAACTTCTCGTTCCCGTCTTTCCAACTTCATCTGGATGGACACTTTCAAGTGTCTTTGTGGACCATTTAGGAATCTTCCGTGATGGTCCCGGTTGATCAACTGGTGGTCCTTCATTTCCTTCAAGGTTGAGTCTTCCAAGTCTCTCAATCACATCATCTAGTTGAATCTCTTGTCCAGGTGAAGTAGGAGGAACTTCTTCATGTGGGGGAGTTTGTTCTTCATATGGAAATTCCAAAGGTTGATCCTGAATAGGAATCCCCCCTTCAAGGTTTGGAATTTCATATTCATTTTCAGAATATTTCTTTGGATGAGGATATTTTTCCAAATGATCAAGATGTCTCTCAATGGATTGGTCATTTTTATTAGTCTCAAGAAAAATGACATCTGTGGAAATAACAAACTTCTTGTTTACCTCATCATACAGATGGTATGCCTTGGATTTTTCTTCGTACCCCAAGAAAATGCATTTTCTGCTTCGAGCACCAAGCTTGTTTCTTTGCTCCTTTGGAATCAAGGCATAACAGATGGAACCAAAAACTCTGATATGCTTGACTAAAGGGAGATGACCAAACCACATTTCATGTGGAGTCTTGTTATCAAGAGCATTTGAGGGACTTCTGTTTCTCAAATATGCTGCACATTTCACTACATCACCCCAAAACATTAGTTTTAGATTCTTAAAAAACATCATTGAGCGTACCATATTCATTATGGTTCTGTTCATTCTTTCTGCTACACCGTTTTGTTGAGGATTATAGGGAACTGTAGTCTGATGTGCAATTCCATGTTGGTGAAGATAATCTTCAAAATCATTTGTAGTGTATTCTTTCCCATTTTCAGTACAAAGTGTACCAATTTTAGATTGTGCTTGTTTTTCTATCAATGCATGAAAGTCCTTGAATGTTTGAAATGCTTCTGATTTTGTCTTTAATGAGTAAATCCAGCACATTCTTGAGTAGTCATCAATAAAGGTTATAAAATACTTATTCCCATTGGCAGAAGGATTTGGCATTGGGCCACATAAATCAGAATGCACTAATTTTAATTTCCTACTTGCTCTGAAATTAGATTCATGGAATGGCAGCTTACTGTGTTTCCCTAATATACATGCATCACATTTGCTCTTCTCTTTGGGAATGGTGGGTAAACCAAATACACCATTCTTTCTCAACAAATGAAGACTGTTATAATTCAAATGACCAAATCTTGCATGCCACTTGATGACAAATTACCTTCTCCATGTTGAGAGAGGTAGGCATAGTTCTGAACCCTTACAGATGAACCCTTTAGCTTCAGCAGCTTCCCATCTTTGTATCCAGTCATGATGACTTAGTTGTCAGAGGAATTTCTTATTTCTACGATTCCATCAAACATGTGGATGGAATGGCCTTGCTGTTGAATCTGCACCAAGGACAGTAGGCTTCTTTGAAACTCTGGAAGATAAAGAACATTCTTCAACAAGAAATCAGGGAATCCAAGCATCTTCAGCCGAATGGTGCCCATTCCTTTTGGTTTAAGACTTGAATTATCTGCAAAGTAAACTATGCCATTTATTGTTTCATTAAGTTCTTCAAAACAATATTTTCTAAAAGTAACGTGTGATGTTGCACCAGTATCAAGTAGCCAACAATCTGTGTAAGATGAAAGTGAAGTCATTTCATTAATACCAAGATTACAATGTGCAACAATACAATGAGTAGAGTCTGAATATTTACTAGCATCTTGGTTCTTATTGTCATCTTTCTTCTGGTTATGTCTATCTTTGATGGAGTCCCACGAAGCCCAACAATGATTTGTTGTGTGTCCAATATTTCCACAATGCTTGCACTTCAAATCTGATCTTTGCTGGAGTTGTTTCTGCCTCCTCTACCACTAAAGTTTATTCTTCCTCTGCCTCTCATGCTGCTTTCTCCTTTGGGATGATCTTTGTATTGGTCTTTGGTGTGGTTCTTTGCTTTTTTTTTTTTTAGCAAAGCAAAGTGATTCTCCAGAATGCTCGGTTGTCTTCTTACCAAAATCTTTCTCTCTGTCAGTTATCTTCTCTACCAGGGTGTCAAATGTCAGTGATAGTGGCACCAACTACAGATGCTATAGACTGCATCTTCTGTGATTGAATCTTGCAACTAAAACAATAGGAGAAAAAGAAGAAAGAGTAAAGGTGCAGGTCTAAGTCTCTGCCACCTTCCTCAAGCTTTACAACAATGTCAATGTCTATGCAGAAATAAATTAAATTCACAATACACTGAATATACTTCAAGAAATACACTTAATACATTTCAACGAAGAAAGCTCAGAAAACGAGGCGTAGGGTGCAATAGGCACAGCTCTCAAAGAAACACAAGATTAGAATTCTCTCCATGCAGTAGCTTCAACACATCTCCATAAAAAATTAGGATGCACTCCACACAAAATATAGGGTTTTGAACAGCACCAGTCCATGATCATGGCTCATATATCAAACAACAATTACATTATTCTCATTTCATTCACATTTCAGAATTCCCACTCAATCTCCACGCACTTCATGCAGAATTAGGTTTTATGCAGTCCAACATTCACGAGTAGTAACAATATTTTACCTTCACACAATTGAGAAATGGCATGAATCTTCCACCAAAAATATTCAATCACCGGTCTTCAACGAATTCGCAGTAGCAAATTAGCAAGACGGCTTCAATCTTCAACAAATTCTTAGCTTGGGTACTGAGATCTTGTCTTGGTTTTCAACTAGCCTGAGGCAATAATACTCAACTCGACTTCAATTTTCACCTGAATCTATGTCGTTTCAAATTCTTCTACAAATCCACAGTGTCTTCACAGAGCAAGTACCTGGTTCATCATTGCATCATGCTTCCAGAATGATTCATCGCCATATTGCTCAGCCTCACCCAGTATATTGCAACTCCATGCAAATGTAAGTAGGGATGATTTACGACCCTTCGGGATAGTTTACAAACCATAATACAAGAGAAAGGGCCTTAATCATAGGTGGAGGAAATCTCATCATTGGCACAAAGAGAGAATCGTAGCTATAGTATTTTCAAGAGGATTCTCACAACAGCTTGAGAATGTTATTTCGTAACAATAGAATGATGAATGGAACGATGATAAGGGGAACACTGTTACAAAATTAGGGTTAGGTAAATTAATGATCTGTTAGTCGAGAGAGTGAGGCTAATTAAGGAATTATATATCTTAGCAATTATCAAAATGCATAATAACAGTTTACCTCAGACCTCAAATTAGAGTCATTGAAGAGTACCAGACACACTGAATGCACTGGCAGGAGAGACACACGAAATTATTGTCACCTGGGATGTAATAAAAACACACGCAGAGGAATACTAATAGGGCAGGCAACCTAAAATAAATTAGTAGAAGGATCCTTTCTCAAGAGCGTGGAGCAGCCAGCACATGCACCAATGCATGCAATCTACAGACTGAGGAAAGCCCAGGGTGCAGATAGCAGCAGAATGCAGACTATACATGCAGGAGTTATGAATCGCTCTGATACCACTGTTAGGTGGAATAACTCCTGAATTCATATTATTTGTTCATAGAATTCCTTTATTTATACATCTAAGATGACTCTTGGGATCACACATCCGAGAGTCTCTTCATATTCCTAATATTTACAATAACGTATAATCCCAATGGATTATATTCCAACACTTCTTTCGATGGTGAGAGCTTGTTCTTCAATTGCTCCTGTCTTCTGTTCTTTTCTTATGAGTTGAGCTTCTTCTTCTTCCCAGAGTCTACTGAAAGTAATCACTTCCTTCTAGCACACATTCCTCGAATGAATGAATCCCATGATCCTGGGAGTCCATTCAAGGTGGCCATCACCACTTCTGCATTCTTTAATTCTTCTTTTACCACTTCAAGTTGTTCTTTTATTTGAGAGACCTTTATGACTGCATGGTCTCTGCATTATGGATCTTCACATTCTTCAACTGGTTTCTTAAGTTCATTTTCCGATGTATGTTCTTCAATTCAAATAGCTTGGTCAAGGAATCAAACATCTTCGGTGTCTTTAGGGAAGACACTTGTGGTACAATTTGATCCGTGATTGAATCAACAATGATCTTCTTGGCCTTGACCAAGTTCTTCTTGTGTAAGGATTTTAACCTCATCTCCCTCTGGAACTGGAACCTCTCTACTCATGTAGGTGTCTAATTCATTTTCTTCAGAGAGATCATATACTTCCATACTTTGATGTTTTCAACTTCACCAAGATTATCATCAAGCTAATGTGATAAATCATTTTGAAATGAGAACCTCAAATGAAAATAGCAGAAGAATAGATCTTACCGATTTGAGGTGTCCGTCCTGGTAGCGGAGCTGGCTGATCTAGGGTTTGTCAGAGAAACCCTAATTTTCAAAACTTGGAATATTTCATATTTTATTGGATAGACATATATATCCCTTAAAATGGAGCTATCCAATGTACTCCTTTTCTGAAAACAGTGGAGGGAAGCTCCAGGAACAGGAAGCCCTAGTTTTCCAATTTCTTTTGCAGAAATTCCTGTTACTGCTTCTGTGATATATTTGAGATTACTGCTCCTTTGTGTCTGAAATTTATCATTGAGGTAGCCTCGCATGTCCCTTTGCCAACACCATAGGGTTCATTAGAATTGGTTTCACAAATTGGGACTTATGATCTGTTTCCCAAGGTGACCTGTTACAGGACTGTTCAGAATAGTGCTATTGTATGGACTTCCACGTGTCACTGGATCATATTCTAAGTCTAAAATTTTGACCATAGAAAGTACATTCTATTCCCCTTCTGGAACATCTTCAGGAATTCCATTTGGACCTATTTATCCCAATATATTGCAATTCTCCCCAAGTGTCCTATTTAGGGATGAATTCTGGAAGAGGGTAGAACCCTAACTTGGAGGGATCATATATCCCAGAGTATAGTGAATCTGAGGTGGAAGTTTGGACGCAGTGCTCATATAGCTTTTATATTTGGCTTTGGAAATTTTCAGCTCCTGATACTTTTCCAATCTTGGGATATAGCGAATGTACCAAAACTTATCAGTTTTAGTATTTAGGGTTTTTCTAGGTCGGGGACAAACTAGGGTTTGACTCTCCCGGAGTTTCACCCAACCAAAAATATTGATATAGGTCTCTAAAATTCTATTTTGATGAGGATAAAAATCCTATGCTTGGCCCACTCAAAAATTCCTCTTCTGTAGAAAGCCTTAATTTCCGCATCAAAAACTGAAAATGCTCAGAATTGAATTCCACTTTGATAGAAACATGCGCCTTTCAATGAAGAGTCAGCCTAGCATAATTTTGCTGATGGATTGTGGAGAGAGACCCAAAAAGTAAGAATCCCTAGCTTCTACTGCTGCACAATGTATTCTTCTCAGGTTAGCTCTGATACCATGTTAGATTTTTTATCATTCAAGCTAGCATTATTATCTTAGGATCTTTTAACTGAGAGAATAACAAGAACAATAATAAAACATAAGCACAACACAAGAGAAAAGAGACACAAATAAATTTCCTCAGGGAAACCATAAAGGAGAAAACCCCGCAACTTCCTCAGAGATAGAATCAACACCAAAGGAAAAAAAAAAAACCAGAAAACAGTAAGATGATCTCCCGACAACAGCAGTCTCTCTCTCTCACACTAAGAGAGATTCTCCTCTCTCACTCATGTGCCCCAATGAGTGAGTGTGTGTATCCTAAAAATAGAGACTCACTCTCTATGTATATTCTTTCATTCACTTGGAACCCACTCCATCATGTCGGCCTCACTTAACAATTACTTACTAGAGACGACATCTCTAGGAGTGTCTAATAACCCTAGTGCCCCACAACTTGTGGGCACTTTGCCTCCTTCGACCAACAAGGAGGTTTATCCTTAACACAATGGTGGGGACTATTGCCCTGACTTATAATGACTTACCTAGGGTCGACTTCACTAGGATAGTCTAATAACCCTAGGGCCCCAAAACTGTGGGGAATTTAACCCTTGACCAATAGGAGGGTTACCCACAATGACTTGACATGACTTTCTCATTATAGAAACTTCCCGAAATAAACATCGGGGTATGACATGACTNCGAGTTACAATAGATAATAAATACAAGTGAATACATTTTGAAGTTGAAATTACATCAACAAGGGGTTTATATATAGAAGTTACTGAGGAGATTGTAGTAGAGGTCACATGCCTTCCTCAAGTTGGAAGAGCTTGGTTTGGAAGACATTTTCAAAATGCTGCTACAATGCGGGATTTTTTTCTAGCTAGTGAATAGATCCGCCAAGCAAAGAGGGGGATAGCATTATAGTCACTACCTCATCCCTGCAACGAAGTGGCGATCTTCTTGAAGAAGTACATTACATGTGAAGGTAGATATCAAACTCTGTATTTCCCTGAATTCTCTTTACTGTCTCATTTGTGCCATACGGCCTTACTCAATATGCCCTTTTATCTATTTAAATACTTGCATCATATGGCAGGATTTGTGAAATCGTCTAGACACCCATAATTGTCCCTCACCCATCACGACTTGATTAAATTGCTCATATTAAGGGCCTTAGCTCAGAGAAACCAAACTTGGGAGCAATTCACTGGCCAACCCCCAATAAATTAGGGACCTGTACTTTTTCCTGGTGTTCCACTAGAGTATGAAGCACCTACACTCTTGAGGGGTGTTCAAACACAGGAAGAAGAGGAGGCACCAACCTAGTTGGGGGGAATGGAAGAAGAGAGGGAGGATCAGAGTCCCTCCAATTTAGTTGGGGGGGAAGATGAGGCATAATTAAATAGTCAGGAGGAAGGGGATGAGACAGAATCAAATAATTAGGAATAAGGGGATGAAACAATATCGGATAACCAAGAAGAAGAATCAGGTGAGGATGCAGCATCAACAAACCTTGAAGAAGGGATAGAGGATTTGGGAGCTCCATCAGTGAAAGCTAAAGCTAGAGCAGCATTTGATGCTGCGACAACTGAAACTGAAGCTATAGGAGCTATGATAACAGAAGAAAATGTAGAGGTTTTCACCATTAAATATTATCTAGAATGGATGGGAACTCTTATTGAGGAGGAAACAGAGATGGAAGAGACTAGAGAAGACGCTGGAATAAGAAACATTCCTTCTACATCAGCTGCAGAATTGGAAGCCCCTCTACAACAAAAGAAGAGAAGAAGATCAAAGGAGGAAGTTCAGGAATCAAGGCCAGTGAGAAGAAGGAGAACCAGATGAGCCACAGTAGTAGAAGCAACGCAGGAAAAATGGGCAAATATTGAAGCAAACATTGAATTTCCCATCTTAAGACCTAAGGCAGATGCGGCCCGACAAGAACCTATTGCAAAGGAACCTCAAATAGAGGGACTTCTGTTTGAAAATGGTCTTTTGAAGGAATAGGTGCAAGCACTTCGGAAGGAGGTAGAAAGATGGAAGGAAACATGTCAAAAACAAGTATAAAGGAGACTGCACACACTTGTGGAAGATGCAGATCATATTGAAGGATCACTTTCGACTGAGGAACAATAGAGGAAATTTCAACTCAAAATGGGCCTTTTAACTTTGATTCAAATTCCATGTAATCATGTGTTAGCTAATTAAATTGCTTTAAATTTGAAATACCCTATAGGTCTTAAACACTTTTTTAATATAAATTTGGGGATAGGTATCATAAAAAAACTACTTTTTTTGTTTGTATTTTTTGACATATATCCCCGTGTTTTTACTCAAATTTCAATTGAGAGAGCTCGTTGGATGTGGAATAAAAACTACTTTTTTTTGTTTGTATTTTTTGACATATATCCCCATGTTTTTACTCAAATTTCGATCGAGAGAGCTCATTGGATGCGGAATTAACTCAAATTTCAATTGGGAGAGCTCGTTGGATGTGGAATTAAATTCCACATCCAACGAGCTCTCCCAATTGAAATTTGAGTAAAAACACGGGGAGATATGTCAAAAATACAAACAAAAAAGTAGTTTTTATCTTTTATTCCTCCAAAATTAATAAATATTATTTTATTATTTTAACTATTATTTATTTAATTCTTTTAGGAGGTCCATTTTGAGTTGAAATTTCCTCTAATGGGTGATGAATTGAAAAAGGTAGTTTTCCTTAAGTGTGGAGAAATATTTATTCAATCAGGATACAAAGTCACAATGCATGCATTTTTGGCACAAAAACCCACATAGACAGTTGGAGAAGAGAGAGGAACATCTGCGGGAGAATTGAGAGATAAAGAAGAACCAAAAGTGGAAAGGATCCCTGAGGTAGAGGTAAGGGAAGGAGATCAAGTTCAGGCTCAACCACAGGGTGTTGTTACACAAGAACAAACAACCCTGGAAATGTTTGTTGAAGATGCTACTCAATTGGAAGTGAGTGATCCAGAGGTTGAGACAATCCCTAACCTAAACCTAGGATTTCTTACTATGACCCTAGAACAATCTCAGGACATAGAACTAGTAGAGGGAGAACTTCAACAACAAGAAAATTTCGAAGTTGATCAGGATGTTGTCACACAAGAACCAACATCCTCAAAACTCCTTGTTGAGACTCCCATTCGGATAGGGGCAACTGATATTCAGGTGGACATAATCCTTGATGTGGAATTAGGAGAAGATGAATAGATGCAGTCCCAGCCATTAGGGGACACTGAAACATTTGGGGACCAGCATCATCTATCTGGGGACACTAAAATAATCATGGACTAGCCTCAACTCTAATGGGATATGGACGTCACTCAAGAGAAACCCAAGTTTCCAGAGGATCTAGAAGAGAAGGAAGTTGTTACATAAGAACCAACATATCTTCAGCCCCCTATTGAAGCCACAACCAAGAATAAAGAATTTCCAACTAGAACTAAAGAAGATACTAAGACTAGAACACAGGAATATGTTGCCACACAAGAACCAACATCTTCACCACTGGCCGTTGAAGTTTACAAAAAGAGGTTTCAGGAAGGAGGTGATGTCACACAAGAACCAACATCATTAGAATTGATTGCAGAAGTACACTGGCATGAAGAAGTTGTTGAACCACTAGTGGAAGAGGAAGCTATTTCACTTCTAATCTAGAACCATGAGGATGAAACATTGGATAATAAGGTATGGATGCAATCTTCCCAAGAATTTTTCGATTTAGAATTTGATGAGGAGAAGGACACAGGAGAGGAAAAGATTCAAGGTCTAATAGAAGAACTCTCACTGCTGAAAATAGAAATAAAGACATGGAAAAGTGAGGTGGATAGATATCAGCAAGGAATGATCTCTATTGTTAAGCATAGGAAGACTATCAGTGATTTGAGGGAAAGATGGGCAGAAGAGATAATATTCCAGAAGTACCATTGGGAAGAAGTACAGAAAGAATTGAAGGAGTTGAAGAAGTTCAAGTCCATGCAAAAGGAGAAAGACCAACTGTACATTCTATCCTGAGAATTGATGAGCTCTAGAGCTCCATATTCCTCTTATACTATATTTTTATATGAATAGTTCACTTGGTTTAAGATGAAGGCACTAAAAGAAGGGAGACCTTATGAAGTAGCATCTTCAGACCAGTTTTTGGAAACATTTATGAACTGCTTTATTGAGCAGAATCTTTTGTGTGAGATCTGTTATAACTGGATCTTGTTCTTAGTTTATCTGTTCTTTTTGTCCTAATTTTCAACCTTGGGTTTAAAATGATTTTACATTTTATGTTGATTTTAAGAATTTTTGTTGGATTTAGCTTTTAATGGTTGAATTATTTCATTATTTTAGTTTTAAGGTTTGTCTTTTGGGCTTATTAGCTAATATGTATATCTTTAAGATTTCAAAAACTTATAATAAAATTTTATTCCAAGTTTTTCTTTATAATCTAACCCTCATTTTTTAGTCCTTTGTCAAATATTTTCAAGAGGAGATTCCTGTAGCAACTCTGTTTTTCCTGTTTTTGTCATTATCATTGGGAGCATATTACGAGGTGATGGAAATGGATTATGGAAAAAAAAAAGATTTTTTTGTCCACAAAATACTCATTTACAAAAACCTCTCTCAATGTTTCAACATCTATTATCATTTGAGACATTCGAATTCATCTTTGTGGCCTATTTTTCAGGGTTTGAATTATTTAATAATTTCCTGTTTTAGTCACAAATTTCCAGCATGTATTTGGATCAATTGAAGTTGAATTTTTAAAAACAAAGAGAGGTTTTTGTTCAAAACGTAAGCATTTAAGAAAACCTCTCCTAGGTTTTGCACAGGTATCCTGGATTGAGATATATGGAGGCATCTTTGAGACCAATGTTTCAGAAATTTGCCACATTTCTCAGAAATTTGATTTTGTTATTTTTAGCCAATTAGCTTTTAATCTTTGAAAGTTGGTTATTGTAACTGCCGAGTAGTTTCAAATTCGACCTAAAGAAGTGAATATGCAACTACTTCAGATTATATCTTTGTAATTATATAAGGAGGAGAGGCATACAATGCAGGGGTTGGATTTTTCACTCAAGGAGAGGCTTTTGGAGCTTTGATTTCTCAAGCTAGCATTTATAATTCTTATGTAAGTTGATGACTGTTATTGATTATATATAAACTGATAATCCATTTTACCTGTCATGCTTTTTCATTTCTGATCTGGTTGATTACTTAGTCTACAATTTCATTTCCTGTTTAAAGGTTTATTCATGTAAATGCTTATAGCCCGTGGGTGGAATTAATATTTCATGTCTAATGTTTATGTCTTATAGGGATGTGTTTGATCCCCAATTTATCCAAATTGCATGATTCAGTTCTGTATTAGCTTATGGATGTTTATTTCCTCCTTGCTGATGAAGTTTTTAAAACAAAAACCATAAACCAAAACCCGAAAAACCAATTTTATTCTATTTCATTTTGAGATTGTGTTAGCTTGTTCTTGTGGTAGTTTAGGAACAATTTCTAGCACTAACATATCTAGCATCATTGTCGGGGATGAAGCTGAAGTATATGTTCCCTGGGATATCATTATTCATCTGATTTTGAGAGGTCAACAAAGTCAGAAAATCTTTTAGACTACAATTTTTCACCGGTGACTCCATGATTAAAGATTCCACTGCAAGCCGAATTTTGTTGATAGAAAAATGAAGAATCCAAATGGAAAGACTGGGTATCAGCTTGTTACTTTCCTCCATGAGGTTTTTTTATTCTTCATAAATTATTTCTTGTATTTCCCATTGCATGTCAAAAGAATTATATTTTGTTTTGTCTATTCCAATGATCATAAACCTTCAGATACATATCCCTCTTTGGAAGAAGAAAGTTGGCATTCTTCTTATTCTATTGATGCTGATCCTATTCCATCATTTGAAATACATGTACAACATGACATACATATACCCATATCTCTTGAACCTAATTATTCTAGTAACCTTGTAGAGAATAAAGCTGATCCACTACCTTCTACCATCATTGTCGAAACTTGCAAACAGTTTGTTGAGCCTCATTTTCAACTCACATATTTTCAGTCTAGACTCAGATAGAAGATGTTTAAACCTCTTAGGATTCCATCTCTCTTACATCCTTACCCTTCCTACTTTGTTGAATATCTTCCCCATTTTACTGGAAAATACCATATTACAGCAGAGAGGCGTTTAGGATATTTGCATAATTTCATTGATAATTTTGAAATCATGCATGAGGATGTTGTCATGAGGTTATTTTCGAAATCCTTTGCTGGAGATGCCAGGTTTTGGTTCCAAAATTTAAATGTTGTTTCAATTGGATCATGGGAAGAGTTACTGTAGCAGGGATTTATCCTTGCTAAAGGGGCAAGAATGGCTCTCTTCTATCTATAGTGTAGAAGGGTAGGTTCTTGCTAGTGGGTAAATGCAGAAAATAAAAACGAAATGTAAAGAACAGTAAACTAAACTACGAATAGAAAGAAGAGGGAAGCAATGGTGAACCCCTCTACAAACAAGGGTTAGGGTTCCGCTTCTAAATACTTGCAAACAAATCCTAAGCTACAGTAAAACCTACAAAAAATTGTTAAACATAAACCTACAAATGGAAACAAGGGTTAGAAAGCAAAGAAAACTATGAAGGAAAGAAAAAAAACATGAAAGCACAAGTATACCTTCTCTTTGGGTGGAAATGGGCCACCATGCCCTAGCTTGTGGAAGCACCTCTCTTGGATGGGGAGCTTTGGCTCAATGGAAATGGAGGAGAGGGAGTGTGGGTCGCTTGAGACGCAAAGGTCTCAAGGCATCCATGGGTAGCATAACCATATGCAAGAGAGAAGTTCTTTAAGAGTGATCTCCCACCCTCATTTTATAGCTTTTTCAAGGGGTTTTAGGGTTTTAAGCACTTGGTTAGGGCTTTAGCCCCTTTTTTGGGCTTTTAGCCCCTTCCACCCTAACTTTAGCTCCTTTTAGGGTTTTAGCCCCTTTTTGGGGGTTTTAGCTCCTAGGAGAGTATTTTGGGCTCCTTTTTGGGGTTTTAAAGCCCTTTTCTTCATCCTTTAGCTATTTTGAGGGTGTGGGGGTCTAATGGAGTGATATGAGGGCCGTGAGATGGTGCACTTATGTGGTGTAGGCCATTGAGAGCTGAGTGGGGTAATTTTGGGTTAACAGATTGCCCCCTGATGTTTGAGGGCAGGAGCTCAACATATGGCCTATGGACATCATAGGATTTGCTGCATAGAGGTGGTGCTTCTGGGGCTGGGGCATGATGGCTTTTTGTTTCTGTATTAATATTGTTCCCATCAATGGGTGAGATACAAATAATGTGTGACATGTATATGGACGAGGTGAGCATCCCCATGGTCGTGAAAATGTCAAAAGAATAATTTGATCTATGCTCTAAAATACAAGAGCCGATCATATACAACTGATGTTACAATAATGGCTGCCTCCATGTGAGGCTGAATACAATGATGATCTGGTACATTGGACCCATGGAATTCTCATGGAATGCTATATATTCATGACTGACGGTCTGCTGGATCTGGAATGGTACATAGCTATGTGGACTCGCTGATTGAGAGTCAGAGTCTCTGTGGTACAAGTATGCTACATCAATCATAAAGGTATATCGAAGTACTGATGGGGATTCTAAACACTATCTCCAACGCAACCTGAAAATAACAAGGGACATAACCTATTTAGGTCCCTCGAGTGGACTCAGCAATGTGCTATAGTCAGGTGACATCCGGGGTCTTCAACCAAATATTGTACATACAAAACCCTGTATGAATCTCAATGGTGCGATGATGTAGTTGAAGTTGAGCACGTGAGAAACACCCATCCCAAGAGGCACTAAGGACTCCTCTCAAGTGGTCCAAGGAACTCATCAATGAGGTTAATGAAACCAAGATATAGGGACCTTTGGGTCTATCCTCTGGAATATGTGTGTTGGCGTCGACAGAGGGAGACCTGCCCCTAGCCAAGGCAATGATGTTTCCTTGACCAGGAGCACAGGAGAGATAACTGGAAGGCGTGAAGCAATCTGCGGACTGAATCACTGAATAGGGAGGGGGAGGAAGGGAAATATTTGAATAGAAGTAGGGGGGGTCACTTTTTCGTTGGTAGTCTCCTATGCCCAAAAAAGGATAAAAGTATACATAGGAGAGGTCGCCCATCTTGGAGGGGATGAGAGACTTCTTTACCATTGGTAGTCCAATCAGGCCAGAAAAGGTTAAACCTATACTAACTGGACGGTCATTCACTACTACATTTCGATTCAAAATCCGACGGTTACTTTCGACGGCGCGTGGATTTTTTCTTTTAACTGTACCAAAAATCACAAAGATAATTTTTTTTTTTGAAATTGTGGTCATCAGCGTCGCTTAAGCGACGACTAGGCTCATAAGTACCAATAAGCGTCGCTTAAGCGACGGATTTCCTCATAAGTGTCGCTTAAGCGATGGCTCTTCAAATTGGTCAACAATTGAAATAAAAGAAACCCCTTTTTTCATTTGCGCCTTTTTTCATCTACCCGTCGCTTAAGCGACGGTGCTTCAAAATGGTCAATTGGAAAAAAGAATACAAAGCGCTTTGATGTGATTTGTGCTATCGTGGTGGCATATACATTGGTCGTATTGAATGTCGGCTCTTATCATTCAAACCCCTATTCTCATTTACCATTTTCAAATGTCTATGGGGTCGCTTTCACCATTGCCAAGCACCCAAGAAACGGAGGAGGAAGAATCGGAGGACCAGCAGAAGTCTGATACAAATATTTTTATTTCTTTCTTTCAGCCAGCAGTGTTATGTTATCTCTGCATGCTTCTGTTATTGCTTCCACCATTTTATTTAGGCATCCCTTGCCTTACCTATTGCTTTTGTTGTCCTTGTTGTAGGGTGGATCCTTTGACAAGGTTCAACCTGTGGGCAGCGAGAGCTATGGAAGGTGGCATATGGTATACAAATATGGTACTAGAGCATAAAATGAATGTTGCTGCACATAGTACCGATAACAGGCAAGGCACGGTAGGGGACACTACCCAAAAGAATAAGTCAAGAGGGAAGAAGGCCCCCGTTATTGAGGTATAAAACCTGGTCTGCCTAGATGAGGCACTTGACCCACGGGTGCATATTAGCAAAGATGAGCATTTTAAAGTTTATGTGGAGCAATTTAAGTTGGTGGATCACAATATCCACAATCCCACCGTATTCCCTGAGTTTTATTCAGATAATTATCAAATATAGGGGGAACCAAACCAATAATTTTTCACCATTTCAGCTTTTTGTTTTAATTAGGGATTACAAGTCTCTTGCATGCCCCATGCTTTGGGAACTCTTTGGCAGTCAGGGAAATTTGTGAGGTTGTTGTTGTCGTGAACTCAAACTAGAGGGATTTGAATGGACTATAAAATCCTATTAACATATAGAATATCCATGCCATTATAGGGTTTTGTTGAATGGGAGGGGTTTCTACCCTTTGTCTGCAGAGGAGGGTTGGGATTTCACCTGGTGGGAAGCATTCTTCAAGGGGTTACATATTTTTGGAGTTTTCTCTCTTTCTTTTTCTTCAGGGATAATCTTGATGTCTTATTTTACCTACTAGTGCTAACAGGATAGAACTTTGAGGAGTCAATAGTGATCCAAAAACTACCATGGTATCCACTGCCAATGGCCAAATTCACTTTGTGGTGGTGCCTCTAATGGCAACTTTAGCCTAGTGGACTAATGAGTACTTGCGAGTGGAGCTGGCAATTGATGAGCCAGATTTATGGGGAGTGAGCTTGACTTGTCACTGAGTGATCTTGGCTTGGAATTTTTTCCAGATTCATAGAGGAACTCTGCCAGAAAAGCCACTGGAAAAGGTGCAAACTGTTGTGGTTTTAGACAATGTCGATAAATATCTACAAAATGTACGGGCACGTTTAATTTGGTATTCTGTATGCAGTGCTTGAGGTTGGAGATGGTGTATTTGAGGTGCTTTCCACTTCAGGTGACACACATCTTGGTGGAGATGAATTTGACAAGGTTTGTCCAGCACTATGCTTCATGAAGTGCAAGTTAATAAAGAGGTTTTCTTTGGTAGAAGTTGATCAGTTATTTTTCTAAGATGTTTTCTCAGCATGGGGAGTAACTATGAAATGCCTTCTTGCTATAGAGAATTGTTGACTGGCTGGCCTCAAACTTTAAGAGAGAGGAGGGTATCGACTTGTTAAAAGACAAACAAGCCCTTCAACGTCTAACTAAAAATGCAAAGAAGGCTAAGATTGAATTGTCATCACTCACCCAAGCAAGCATTAGGTGCATTAAAACTGTTTTCCTTCAATTACTGTAATGTGCTATCAAGACAGCTCGATGTTATTAGCATGTGTTTATAGGCTCCAGTCATTATAGATGCTTGGGTTTTGTATTTTAGTTTTTAATTGATATGATTATATCATTACTTTTCGATGTCTTTATATTGCTGAAGTGTTTTTTGTATGAGAATGGCCATCACATTGCAATGCATTTTTGTAAATTTCTCCTGTTGTCTCTTATTACTTTAATTGTAAATTTGAATGTTAAATTGTGCTGCAGTCTGCCATTCATAACAGCCACTGCATATGGTCCCAAGCATATTGAAACAACCCTTACAAGGGTCCAATTTGAAGAGTTGTGCTCTGATTTGCTTGACAGGTAAGTTGGTACCTAATACTTATGGTACAAGTTATTGTTTTACTCACTTCAATCTGAAAGCCGAATCTCATGTAGCCCCACTTTTCTATTTGCATTTTGCAGGCTAAAGACTCCTGTCGAGACCTCATTGAGAGATGCAAAATTGTCTTACAAGGACTTGGATGAAATTATTTTGGTTGGTGGGTCTACTAGGATTCCTGCTGTTCAGGATCTTGTCAAGAGAGTGACTAACAAAGAGCCAAATGTCAGTGTCAATCCAGATGAAGTCGTAGCTCTAGGGACAGCAGTCCAAGTGGGTGTGGTTTACTCGCAGTAGTATTTTATATTTCTTCGGTGGTTTTCAACCATATAAGATACAAGTTATGTGACTTGAGATATGAGAGTATATTTTGAATTGATAACTGTTCCTAAATATTTATAATAAGCAAATTATGATATATGTTTACATATTGGTCATATAGAAGACAAAGAGAAGAGAGAAGCTATTGATACAAAGAACCAAGCTGATTCTGTCGTCTATCAGACTGAGAAGCAGTTGAAGGAGCTTGGCGAGAAGGTACCCACAGAAGTTAAGGACAAGGTGGAAGCTAAGCTGAAAGAACTTAAAGATGCAATTTCCAGTGGGTCAACTCAGTCTATGAAGGATACGATGGCAGCCCTCAACCAAGAAGTAGCTTGACCTGTGTATATCTCCAGTGTTCCTTGCTTGGCAGGCGGAGACTTAGTTTAGTTTTTGTCCCAAGCTCTAATATATATAAGTGTTTCACTGCACCAATTGAAGACCGAAGTTGAAAAGGCCCTCATCTGTTCCTAGTAAGACTGAAGACAGAGGTTGTTGCCAGGTTCCCAACTTTGCACTTAAGGCATTTAGGATCAAATATCTGCGATGCTAGCCACACCAACAAAAAAACTAATTTATCCTCGACATAATCCAAAGAAAATTCAGTGCATGTGCCAAGCTCAACACATTTAGTGACACAAGTGCCTTAAAATCCTGGCACATGTTGGTGATACAGGGGATATAGTCTATCTTCTAACATGGGCAATTGCTATTTTAGTGGTCTAGCGGCAAGCAGCAAGGTGACCAAGCTTGTATTAACATGGAGTCGCAGGTTCGAAAGGTACATATGAGGCCATGTGATTCTATAAGAGATGTATTTCTCAAAAAGAAAAAGCAGACTATTCTATGCTAGTCTATAATAAGCTGTAGATCTCCATTTATCTTCAGTCTCCAGTTTTCCACTAAGATATGCCATTTATATTTATGTCCACAGGTAATGGAAATGGAAATTAAGAATAGAATCAAAATGGAAATTAGCTAACTTTGAGGTAAGAAACCTGCAGACAAAGAGCACTTTGAAAGCCAAGTTGCCACAAAAACTCTATTCCACAAAAACTTACATAGTTGCCAGACAATACAGCCCTCTGCAATCTTATGTTAATTGGTACATTCACATGCAAGATGTGGTTCAAGAAATCCCACATGAATTCCCAGATAACAGCATTTTTAATGGCCTGGTGGCAAATGGTGATTCTGTCGATAATCCATTTGGCTGGAAATCCTCTTAATATTGTTGCCCAGTCATTTGCAATGGATTAACAATTTGATTCTTGTATCGCATGTGTATGTTGGAATATAATGATTACAATCATAAGTTTTGTGCTGGCACTTAATTGTTTGAAGTTTGATGTCAGAACTTTCTCATGAACAGATGTAATTGATTGGATCTGGCAGTTTTGTTCTGAAAAAGGATATATTGTAACTTTATATACGCCCTGTTAAAGGGAACTTTGTTGCATCTTCAAAGAGAGGTTTGTCTTCATTGTAATCATATCCAAGTCATTGTATACTATAATACTTGAGCTTTTTATTTAACTTCGTATTCATTTATTGTAGCCTTTTGTAGCTGTAAAGAGCTGTCTATTGTTTCGATTACTTATTTTTCTTGCAGCCTAAGCCTTAAAGCTGTTGGCAGTCAATTCACATCGTTTTGCAGAAGGCATTGCAATATTTATGAAAACCAGTCATTCTATGATTACATTTGCTTAGTATTTCTGTTTTCCTTGTTCATCCAATATTGCATGATATAAATATGGTGTTTTGTTTTTATTACCTTGGTGCCTGCCTCTGCTGCGTTTTTCTCTTGACAGAAGCAAATGCAGAAGGAAATCAACACTAATAAGCAGGATGTGCTAATGATATACTTCAAATGCAAATTTATACGATGGTTGAAAAAGTCGTCAAAGCAAAGGATTTTTGGGGTGCGTACATTAAGTAAATAGGGAAATGCCAAGGAAATAAAAGATATAGTTGAACTAAGTTAATAGAGGTAACTAAAATAACTTGTTCATCTCATGGGGTGTTTCAAAGCAAAGGCTTTTTGGGATGCGTACATTAAGTATATAAGGAAATGCCAAGGAAGTAAAGGCTATAGTTGAACTAAGCCATTGCAGTGACTGAAATAACTTGTTCATCTCATGGGGTGTGGTATTTTTAGTCGTCTGAGGAAAATCCCGGGAAAATGCAGACTTTTTGAGTGGGTATGTGCCAATCAAATCTAAAGATACATTTAAAAAAAAATTCAGATTATCCAAAAGTTAAGTCTGTACAGGCATCTTAATGAGTAGGCAATTCAAGAATGGATGTATCAACTTAGACCAGGTAGGTTGAGTCAATCCAAGCAGCTGAAAAGTTTCCACTTTGAATACATTCTCTTGAATTTGCACTCTGTCAGATTTCAACCAATAAATTGTTTATTTTGAGTCAATCCAAGCAGCTGAAAAGTTTCCACTTTGAATACATTCTCTTGAATTTGCACTGTCAGATTTCAAACAATAATTTGTTTATTTTTACATACTACGTATTTATAAATTAATTTAGTGTTAGGGCCATAGTTATTCTCTAAAATGGCAACACTCTTGTGATGGCAGACATTGCATTTCAAGAAGTTGTGACATTTCATTTTAAGAACGTAACAGATTGTTGTGATGAAGACCTTTTCTACAAGAGTTCGAGGGCGCTATGTCATCCGTGCTTGAAAAGCAAGACCTCTAGTTGGACAAAAAACATTTCTTGTAGTAGTTAAAACCTCCTAATTCAATTCAGTGTTTGCCATTTGAATATTGACAGCTACAAATTTGAATTGTTAGGTCTCGTTTTAGGCTAGAGATATTTTTTCCTTCCTATTTGTATAAATTTGGTTTTCCGTCTTCCTATTTGTATTGAACCCAGGTTTAGATATTTATGAAGTCTCTTCATAAAATCGGGGCTTTAATTTAAAGGAATGATCTCTTCAACTAGAGCTGATGGCTGTGAATGCCGAATTCTGTCTAGTCAAATGACTATGTCAGAACTGTTCCACATAAACCGGTTTTGATTACTATGAGGATTTCCATTTTTAGTTGATGAACTCTAGAAATATAGTTATGAACAAAATAATTGTTTACTGGTAAATATATTTTTAGCAGGAGCAAAAAGGAAAATTGTTTTCTGGGAAATATTTTTTATAGGAGCAAAAAGGAAAATTGTTTTCTGGGAAATATTGTTTTATAGGAGCAAAAAGGAAAATTGTTTAGAATTAATATTGATTACAACGCCCTCGCATATTGAAGGCTTCTAAATGGTTACTGATTGGCTTTCAAAATATCTCTATTCCACAAAAACTTACATAGTTTCCAGACAATACAGCCCTCTGCAATCTTATGTTAATTGGTACATTACTATACAGTTTTTGCCAGACAATTTAAATACTAGTGTCCAGCCAATTATAGTGTGCTCTGGTCATCATCAAAAGCGGTTGAAAATAATCATTATGTAGCTGGAAATTCTTACATTGGCTCAACAGTTTGGTAACTTTGTGCTTAATTGTGAAATTCAGTTCAAATGGAATCCACATCTGAAACCTGCCACTATGTACTTTGGCCTTCATTTGAAGATCATATTTGAATAAATGAGAAAGAAAAGACAGGCAGGTTCACATTAACTCTCATATATGATATGAAATAGAACATGCAATTCAAGAGGGTTACTGCATTGCTGCATGAGATTACATCTAAGCTTAGAATTTCCAAAGCCAGATCCTCAAGAGATTCATTTCTCCAAAATCCTGACACTTTAAGACGTCGTGCATCTACATTTCCAATCAGTTCCAAGAAATCAATAGCCTCTTCTCTAGATGTATGCAGCTTCAGTAAAATGTTTGACATGAGAAACTTAACATCTACTGAATATGCCAGAGGAATTTCTGATTTAACAGTTTTAGAGTACTT
>LPNX010332747.1:391492-445694 GCA_001517045.1 Pseudotsuga menziesii
AAAGTGGACATGACAAGATTGATTGAGATTTGTGGTACATCCGATTTCGAATTCTCAAGTGTAAGATTCATCACTGCAGCTCAAGTTTAGCCTTATCGTGCCTGTATCTGAGGCCTTTCAATAATGTTTATATCCTGAAGCATTGAAAGTTGCACCGGATTATCTATATCCAATTGTATCTATTTAAGTATCCAACAAGGATGAGAAGCTTTTGCACATCATCATGTATCTTTGTCTTAATGTTATTTCCTCTTCTGATATATATTATTATTATGTGTCAGGTTGCAGCATCCATGACCGACCTTTGCTTTGATGTTGTTGGAATTTCCAAAGAAAAGAAGGATCCAAAGTCTATGAAGAATAATAGAGGTACGACTACATACAGAAATCCCTTTGCTTTCCATCTAGAAGAAAATAAACTCTTGAAACTGATCGTAGGTATTGCCAAAATAATTACAGTTTGTTCTTGATATTATAAGTAAACCCCCCACCAAACTGGATGGAGTCCTCTGGCTGGAGCTTGGAACATTTTTTAAGAAATGACAAATAATACGCATCCGCGGGGGTATACCCAATTTTGAAATATATATTTTTTTTAAAAACATTCCCTACCATCGCTTAAGCGATAGTTATTGCTGTCGAAAATCCGATGCTTACTCTATATATCCGTCGCTTAAGCGACGTCTTTCAAGCTCTTAAACAATAATTTAAAAAAAAAATTGAATAACCGTCGCTATATCCGTCGCTTAAGCGACGTCTGTCAAGCTCTTAAACAGTAATTTAAAAAAAAAAATTGAATAACCATCGCTTATCCGACGGACCTTCTGTCGCTTAACTGACGACAGGAAGGTTATTTTCTTAAAAAAATTTCACTACCATCGAAAAAAAGTTGTCGCTTAACCGACGCTTTACATTTAACCGACGGTATACTTCGGTGTCGCTTAACCGACGGTTTCAAAAGATGTCGGATAACCGACGAAAAGTTTCCGACGCTTAAAAAAATCAATAGTGTCGTACATGCGACAGGGAAGTGTCGAAAATCCGACAATACGGCTGTCGGATTTTTGGTCGAAATGTAGTAGTGATTCAGATACTTTTATGAGCATGAACGAAACCAAGTTTGCTCGGTAATATTTTCTTGATGAGAAGGCTGGAAAAGAGCTTAACGACAACTTGTGGTGAGACTTTTCACAAAGTGCAACCCCTCTACCTGAGAAAGCATAAAAGTATGCAGAGGGGAATGGTCTTGGCTTGAGTGTGCCAAGGAGGTCCTTTTCAATTGATGGTCTACATGGTCCACAAAAGGAGGTAAACGAGACGATGTAGATGCCCTTTCCTATACTTTAGTGAGAGGGAAAGGAAGCAGCTGCGCTCAGCAATCTTTTCATTGTTTTAAGGAGTCAGAAAAGAGATTAAATGAAAATCCAATATGGTCAACCGATTACGGTGGCACAGGAGGTGCCCCATGTCAGGACAGTGGACAGAGGTCCAAAGTTCATCCACACAGTATGGATGAAGCAGAAGGCTCTCAAACATACCAATACATGCAGGGGATAGATCATGGTAGAGGTTCGCGAGTCGATGTGGCAGAGGCATGCAAACCGAAGTGGCTCTCGGACAGAGGTTAGGAGAGCATGTGTGAGTTTTGCAGTGGACGGACTTGACTACATGCGATGTTAATACAAGTCTGGGGGCACTTATATGCCAAATACATGGAAGAAAAATAAAGGGTTTTGTGGACGATAGTCCAGATGTCTGCGTAAGGTGCAGTGGAAAAGACAATTATAAATACAAAAGTAAAAGTAAAATTACATTCCTTAACAGGCGGTGGCCTGAGAACTCACATGAGTAACGATCAGGAAGTGTGATACAAGTACAGGTCCGTAGACACTTGCATCGTGATGTCATGGCTCGTAAATCGAGGTGACTGGTGTGAAATGGTCCTAAAATTTATTTGTTAAACATGAGACGTCGGTCTCATAAGGAGATATAAGTTTGAGCCCGGAGGTGTGAGAGGTGTCTCGAACCAGTTCCAGGTGACTTTGGATTAGCAGCTGATGGTGCTGCCCCTGACTTGTACTAAAAACGGTTGAAAAACAAGAAAAGAAAAAACCTACGCTATCAAGGAATCATAGTGGTTATATCAGGCATAGAATCTCTTGAGGTGGAGCCCGTTGCACAGCTTCTTCAAGAGTCAACCATCTGAGTTAGTGAAGAGGTATGCCCCCTTGTCGAGACAAAGGTCATTGGTAAGGCGGGATGATGAAATCTAGTCTTTTATGGGAAGAATCGATTCCACACTATGGTTTAAAGGGAATGGGGTAAAACCGGAGGCGGTCTTACAGATCTCTTCGTTATCGCTTAAGTGGTGTCGGGATAGATCAAGTGGATCTTCCATAAGAGATGACACGGAAGGGTGACTGGTGTTAGAGATAATGTAAATGGTATTGGTTGTGGCTTTTGTGGCCTTGCCCCCAGTCTCTGTTGGAGGAAGAGGGGCAGGACTTGAGACAGGAGGATTCTTTGATGGACCTAGAGGTAGGTGCAACGTCATCTCAATTGGATGGACATGAGTCAACAAATCTTGAGGCATTAAAGGTAGGGTAGGTGGTTCAAGGTACCACATAGGATCTCCCAGTGTGAAATCCTGTAGATTATGGGTTGCCAAGATAGACTTACTCACGATCTCGGATGGTAGGAAAATGAAAGGGAAAAGGAAAAGGAAAAGGAAAAGGATTGTGTTGATTGGGAATGAACCCCAATGTTTCCCTGGTAACTGAGGTTGTGGCTGTCGCTGGGGAAACAACTGAAGACACAGGTCTGATGGACCATTAGTGATGGTGGAGATAAGAGGTTCTGTAGAACTGGACATCATGTAAATGGACATGGTGTCTAAAGAAGGTGGTGGTGGGTGAACTTATTTGATCAAGGTGATCTCAGACTCAAGGGAATGTTGACGGAGGTCAGCGAGATCCATTCAAAATTTGGGCAAGTCTTGGAAATGGTGGGAGTAATGTCCATACAAGCTGCAAAGGGCGCAAGCATGGTTTGTCCTCAATTCCTTGTTCCTGACTATCGGCGTGGTTGGGAGTTCAACCATGGGTATGTTTTCGTTTGTATCCATGGCATCCAAATGTGCATAGATCATTGGGATTTCAGGGAAACTCTGAGTTGGATGGCCTTGTTGCTCGTAGATGGTGCAAGGTGGGACTTGTCATGGTTCTGCAGTGGCTTTGGAATTCTTGCCCCTATCCCTTTTTCATGTGGGGTGAGGCAGGTGCGGGTGCGGCTGTTGGCTTTTGTGGAGCGGGTGGAGGGTGAGACTCGACTGCGATGGGTTGCACCGGGGTTAAGACAACCTGGGGCATTGCTGGTTGAGCTGGTGGATCGAGATACCACACCGGGATTCCCAACGTAAAGTTGGGTAGGCTTAAGGTGGCCATGATTGGATTTCTCATGACAGTAGGTGGGGGGAAGAGGAAGGGAATCGTATTGACTAAGGATGAGCCCAAATAAATCCCTGATGGTTGCATGTGGGGATGCGGTTGTGATTGCGGCTATGCATAATGCTGCTGCTGTGAGTGATTGTGTGGCTGCTGTTAGTGTTTTGGCTATGGACAATGTTGTGGTTATGGTTGGGGCTATGACTGCAGTTGTTGTTTGGGTGCAGTGGTGCTTGATGAGACCATGCACAAGTCTGCAGTTTCATTTTGTGTCGGTGGTGGTGATACTAACGGGAAAGGAGCCATCATGGTAGGATCTGTAAACAACCCAAGGCCCACATTCAACAATGGGGAGGCTGGTGTGTTTTCAACCATAGTGTTGGTTGTAGGGATGACATTAGTAAGTGTGGTCACCCCTTGTGGCTCAATGGTGGTGATGGTAGGGATAACATTAGCAGGTGTTGTTAACCCTTGTGGATCATGGTAGGTGAGCTGATCAAGCATCACAATCTTCCCTTCATGGGGGAACATCATGAGATGGAAGACAGTTGATGTGACAGCTCGCATGGCGTACATGTAACTTCTCCCAGGGAGAAGGTGTTAGTCTAGTTGAGCATTGACGACCTCTATGTCAATTAGCACTGTCTTCCCAGCTAATGTAATGGGGAGATGGGGGGGGATTCCTTGGGCTTTAGTGGGATGTCCATCATAAACCCATAGGGTTGTGGAGGACGGTTGCAAAATTGGTGATCCAAGTTTCTACCAAACCAAGGTAGACATAACTCACATGGATGCCCCCTCATCCACTATGCACCAGTGCACAACCAAATTTTGGATGGACACCAAGATTTGAAAGGTGATGGTCGATGGCATGCGTGGTTCTCCATTCTCCATGTTGAATGTGATCAACTTAGAGTTGGAGGGGTCTACTTCCCCTAGGATAGCTAGTAAGGTTTTCCATTGCGTTGGGAATGTTTTAAGTACTTCAAGAGTGGACATGGTGGTTGGTGTTTGGGCCAAATCATCCATAATCCTATAGGTGACTGCAACTCTAGCCGTTGCGTTATTGGAAATCCTGTGTACGAGGGGGCATAGGAAGTGGGGTAACTAAAGAGGTAGGCTATTTGTCTTAGACATGGATGCTTCCAATGAGTCAACAGGTTTGGTGGTGGTACCGTACTGATTCCGTCGGGTTTGCAAGTTGACCTCTTCAGTCGTCAAGGCTAGCAGGTGGTGAACACCTGTTTCGGCCGTGGGAGGTGCCCCAAGAGCATTGGGATTGGGTTGGGGAGGGGGTGTGGTTGCCACCAATCCTTGGATTGGCAGTGGGTTCTAAAGCACCATTGGGGGAGGTCCTTATGGTGTTGGGTTGGGTTGGGATTGATTTGCCGCGTTGGCGGCCTATTGGGCCTCATTTTGAATGGCCTGCTTAGTGCGAGCCATGAGGGGACACTCGAATGTGTAGTTCCCATAAACGTCATAGAGTGTGCACGGTTGGTTTGTGCGCAATGGATCATCGTGTCTTGGTGCATTCTGTCGTGGGGTGTTTTGGGTTTGTCAGTTTCCCATGGCATTGTTGGGAGGGTTGGGTTGTTGACCACCTCCCCGCGATTGGTTATTGCCTTCGTTGCGGGGCCGGTTATTTCAAGCTTTTCCTTGTTTATTGTTGGGGGCACACTAGTTGGGACGGTTTTGTTGTGAGAACACTTGTCCCAACGGGGAAGGTGGAGTGGGGGAAGGGGCTTGAACTTGTTGCACT
The DNA here is from genome assembly GCA_001517045.1 of Pseudotsuga menziesii. Taxonomy (NCBI): domain Eukaryota; kingdom Viridiplantae; phylum Streptophyta; class Pinopsida; order Pinales; family Pinaceae; genus Pseudotsuga; species Pseudotsuga menziesii. Next base: position 396,695 of record LPNX010332747.1, read on the forward strand.
AGTGGTGCATAGTATATTTGTGGGGGTGGTGGTGCCACAAATGTGGGAATTTTCCCCGCATACTACTGTGTTGGCCAAGCCATGCCTGATCCTACTGCGGTGGTGTAGGCTGTGCATAGGAAGTTGTTTCTACGGACTAAGACATCATTCTTGCATAGTTTGGAGCTTGGTTGTGGTAAGCAACACTAGCAGTGTTGCTTGGTTGTGGTGTAACAACAGGTGGTGTTGGTCGAGGTTGTGGCTGTTGGGAGACCGATCCTATGATGTCGTCCGTAGCGTGGGATGCCCCTGGTGCATCACGGTATGAGGCACTCAGACGGGGGGCATCTGGAATGACGGTGTACAAGTATCCAGAATGAGCATAGATAAGGTCAAACTATTGAGCTTTCAGTATGGAATTTTCTTTGGATTGGGGACGTTTGGATGCGACGTACTTTGCTATGGGCGGGAGCAAGGTCTTAAGGAACCAATCCAAGAAGATCTTGTCATCAAGCTAGATTTTGCATAGGCTACGACGTCGCTGCCACTCATGGATATGGTTAGTTATATGAGTGGAAGTGTTTTAACAGTAGGATAATAGGATCTCTACCCCCTCATCATATCTAATAGGGAGTTGGAAATGCTGTAGGAACATTAAGGCTAGGGAGTTGAAGTCCAGGTACTTGGCTTGTGGAAGCTCAATGTACCATTTGGCCGTAGCACTTGTAAGGGTGCGTTGGAATAGCCTCAGCCTGATGGAATCATCTACGATGCTATTGGATGAGCACTGTCAATGGAATGCCATTATGTGGGTTTGGGGACATTCCCCTGCTTTGCCTTCAAAATTGGGGATGTCTGATGGCAACTTAGTTGGCTTTGGAGGCAAAAAGGCTTGATGGTGAATGGGGTTATTTGTTAATCTGGCCATGTTAGGAAAGTTAATATGAGCCATGAATGGCATATTTGAACCCAGGTTGATGTGGCATGGGGCTACGATGGTGGTGGGATTTACAGGTGCATAATGCATCTGCACAGCTAGGGGTGTTTATGGTGGCACCATTGCAGATGGGCCAGTACCCCCAAGTGTTGTGGGTGGGATGGTATGAGTGGCGAGGACATTTCCACCATGTATGAAAGTAGGTGCAATGTAAGTGGACAGTCCACTGCCCCCTTGTGTGGCAGGAGGGGCAGTGTGTGTGGAAGGGCCACTGCCCCTGTGTGCTGTCAGTGGGCTAGCTTGGCTACTCACTATAGGTGGTGGCAACTCAGTGATGACAATTTGCATGACTGTGCTTGGGCTAGTTGCCAGATTGTGGGTGACAGGTTGTGATGTGGACATGGGTCCGCTTGCTATGGTTATGTCAGAAAATGGATTTGGATTTGCACTAGACATGGGGCTTGATGTTGTAGTATGGAGGTCTGGTTCGGACTGGTATGGTTCTGAATCAGAATCATAGGTTGTGTGGCCTTCTGATGGTGTGGGAGATCGCTAAGAGCGGCTTCAATGATGTCAATTGAGTGTTCCAAATGGTGGTGGTTCGCCTCTTAGGCGTGAGGAAGAGCGTGGAAGATCAATTTTTTTTTATGTATGAAACTAGTGGGAATGATGTTTGGACCCTGGTTTCAGTGGCTTCCTATTGGTTGTAGGTGGTCACTTGACCACCAAGACTGCCGAAAGATAGCGCTTGGCTTGTTCCTCATAGGTGTTTCTACTCAATTGCAAGGGGTCATTTCCCATTTCGCTTGGCAATTCCTCTCAGCGGCCAGCTACTTTGGGGTTCATGTGGTACTCCTCACAATGCGTTTCTGGGCAAATCCTAAGTACTTCCCACAATTGAATCAGTTAGGGACTTATGTCCTCAAAGACTACAGAGTTGTTTGTACTTAGTGTAAATTGGTAAATTTTAAGGCTCACTCAACGTCATGAACTGAGTTGGGTTGATTAGTTGGTATGGTGTATTTGTTTGTTTGTTTTTCTGGTATTTGGTTGCAGCAAATGGTTTATGAATTCATCATGGTAGATTTCATGTCATTGTGTTTGTGTATGCAAGTCTTGAATAATCAAAAATTATGAACAAATACAGTTACTAACCCTGAATGTTTGATAGCCTAACTAGATGTCTACTTCACACTGATATTCCTCTTCAACCAAGAGAAGGTGTTGGGATCTTAACACAATGGGACTAATCCCATCCGTAGATCCTCAGGTCACCCCCTGGATGCAAGGTTGGTCAACAGGGAGGACGCTTAGTGCCGTGAGAAGCACTCCTTCTCTACCCCCTCTACCTTCCAGGTCATCCAGTTTTAGTGGTTTGGAACAATATAGTGGAGTGCCTAGATCTATATGAGCTTGCCCTTCGTCATATCCCAGAATACCCAGGAGGGTGATGACTGGGTAGAGGAGGAAGGGGAAGAAAGACAAGTAATTTTAGGTTGATTTTAGTTCAGCTAGGTTCATTTGATTAAGCCATTAACATTTACTTGGCATTTACACATTGTTTGTAAAAGAAATTGCATGAAATTGAAACAAAAACTGAAATTAACTTGCATTGCTAGATGAAGGCGGATTAGCCGCACTAACAGTCCCTATGAAACTGAAATTTAAACTCTATTAAAATCAAATTGAATTTCTGTTTGACAGGCCGCACATTTCTGATCAAATCTGGCGAGGGGGCTGAAAGATTTTTTCAGAAATAGGCAAGGGGGTTGTATAGAATGTAGAAACAGTCGCGGAATGAGTTTCTGGATTGAAGTCACACTTATTAGGGGGATTAAGTGCACCCTGGGTGAACCTGTTTTCCCATTAAGTGCACCCTCACCTCACTTTTGGCCCCGATAAGAGCGCCCTACTTCGGATTTGGGGTTTTTTGTTAGGTAGAGTCAGATTTGGCCGACAGTAACTTGTGTTGTGGCCAATCCAACTCAGTTTTACCTAGCAGAGGCTTTCGCAGTACTGAAAATAGAAAATAAACTGAATTTAAAGTGGATTTAATAGGAAATTTTTGAAAACTAGGGCAAAAAATTAAAAAACTTGAAAATTTAAAATTTGGACTAGGGATCCTGTGGGATCGACCCAGTATGGTTGCCAAATCTGTAGCAGAGATTTCTCCTTGCTACAAGGGCATGAATGGCTCCCTTCTGTCTATAGGGTATAAGGGTAGGTTCCTGCTAGTGGGTAAATGCAGAAAATAAAAACGGAATGTAAAGAATAGTAAACTAAACTACGAACAGAAAGAAGAGAGAAGCAATGGTGAACCCCTCTGCAAACAAGGGTTAGGTTTCCGCTTCCAAATACCTGCAAACAAATCCTAAGCTATAGTAAAACATGCAAAACAATGTTAAACATAAACCTACAAATGGAAACAAGGGTTAGAAAGCAAAGAAAACTATGAAGCAAAGAAACAAAACATGAAAGCACAAGTATACCTTTTATTTGGGTGGGAATGGGCCACCATGCCCTAGCTTGTGGAAGCACCTCTCTTGGATGGGGAGCTTTGGCTCAATGGAAATGGAGGGGAGGGAGTGTGGGTGGCTTGAGAGGCAAAGGTCTCAAGGCATCCACGAGCAACATAACCATATGGAAGGGAGAAGTTCTTTGAGAGTGACCCCCCACCCTTCTTTTATAGCTTTTTCAAAGGGGTTTTAGGGTTTTAAGCCCTTGGTTAGGGCTTTAGCCCCTTTTTTGGGCTTTTAGCCCCTTTCAACCTAACTTTAGCTCCTTTTAGGGTTTTAGCTCCTATGAGACTATTTTGGGCTCCTTTTGGGGGTTTTTAAGCCCTTTTCTTCATTCTTTATCTATTTTGAGGGTGTGGGGATCTAATGGAGTGATATGAGGGCCATGAGATGGTGTCCTTGGGTGTTGTAGGCCATTGAGAGCTGAGTGGGGGATTTTTGGGTTAACAGTTACATGATGTGTTTTTGAAGTATTGGGATGAGAATAAATCTTATGATCAATTTCTTTTCGAATTTTATAGTTTGAAAAGGGAGAATGAAAAGTGAATTACTAAATTTAATTAGAGGTTTCAAATTTTTTATATCAATATGCCTACAGAGATCAGACCTTTAGAAAAACTTGCTATGGTATATTATGTTATGGCTCAACATTCAGATCTTGTCTTTTTCCCGTTAGAAACGAAATCATCATCTTTAAGACAATTGTTAGAGGATGCAAAAGGAGTGGAGGAGAACATCTGAGCTTGAAAATTTCTTTGAGATTAGGCTCATGTTGAAGATATACAAGCTTATGAATAGGAAGAAGAATATAGGTATCATTTAGATTTAAGATAGTTTTCTTCATCATTTTCGGATATCATGTGAACAAAGATATAAATGATGCTTGTGTTTATTCTTCATATCAGTTTTCTAACTTTTTAGATGATAATATACTTTGAGTGGATTATAGTATAAATTTCCTAGCTCCTGCTACGAGATTATCATGTTATGAAGAAGAAGTTGCTGCTATTCAACCTCTTACTATTGATATAAGAAATAAGTTGCCATTATTAACTTATGGTCACTTTTAGAATTTTATTTGTTCAAGTTTTGGTCAAGGGTTTTATTTAAAGGTCGAGAAGCAGTTTGAAGAGCCCCTTGGTTTCCATTCTTCAACCAAAGTTTAAAAAGAATAGCAATGGAGGGAAGAGAATGCTTCACTTTATGATGAATATAATGAAGACATTGAAGTTTTAAATCATAAATTTCATGATCAACAGAAATTGATTGTAGGTGAATTATATTCCAAACTTTTTACTGAACAAGAAAAAATTCTGAATTGCTTTGATTCTCAATTTGGTAGCAGACAGACTATAGATACTTTGAATATAATATTAGATGTGTCTAATATCCATGGCCATGATAGCTTTGCTGCTTAAAACCATTATGAAAAAATGCCAATTTCTTATGGATATAAAGAAATACTACAACCATTCTTTTAGTCCTCGTTAGTTAAGCAACACTCTTCAGAAATCAGTAAGCTTGGGTTAGTGGAAGATATAAAACATGATGAGCTCAACAGAGTCGACAATTTTATATATTTTTCTCTTATTGCATTATCTCATGGAGTATTGAGAATTGAGGACACCCATATGTAGTCCTTTCTTTTTTAACAACATGAAGGAATAATTTTGCATGAGTTTCATGATCCCATGGCTTCTTGGATGGATTTGTATTTTTCAAAGGTTTCAAATGCTCCAGCTTTTGGCATACTTCCTATTTCTAGTCAAATGTATCAGCTGCCTATAGACTCTCTATTGAATTTATCACATCTTTTGTGGGTATTCTCAAACAGTAGCATTCATGGAATTATAATTCTCAGTCAAATGGTTTCTTGGCTTCACGGGAAGTATGATTACACTTGATTGGGTTGTTTCCTCTGATTAGAAGTAGGAGAAAATAGAAGAATAAGATCGCTATACAAGCATGTAGGTTCATTTTAGTATGATGGTTTGTAGCAGTATTTTCTCATTTTAGAGGCATCTGTTCAGATTTTGAGAAAGTTGCATATATTTGGTAAATGATTCCATCACCCAATGAAAAGGCACAAGGTCTATAGGTTCTTGAAGCCTCACAAGGAGGACTTCATCTCGCAACAAGAGCCAAATGTTAGAACTATATCTTGTTCCTAGTTTATCTATTCTTTTTGTCCTAATTTTCAACCGTTGGTTTAAAATGATTTTATATTTTATGTTGATTTTAAGAATTTTTGACAATCAGTAATTTTTGTTGAATTTAATGCTTTTAATGGTTGAATTATTTCATTATTTTAGTTTTAAGGTTTGTCTTTTGGGATTATTAGCTAATATGTATATATTTAAGCTTTCAAAAAATTATAATAAAATTTTATTCCAAGTTTTTCTTTATAATATAACCCTCATTTTTTAGTCCTTTGTCAAATATTTTCAAGAGGAGATTCCTGTAGCAGCTATGTTTTTCCTTTTTTGTCATTATCATTGAGAGCCAATTGTGAGGTGATGGAAATGAATTCTGGAAAACCAAAAGTGGTTTTTGTCGAAAAAAAACTAATTTACAAAAACCTCTCTCAGTGTTGCAACATATATTAGTCTTTGAGAGATTAAAATTCATCTTTGTGGCCTATTTTCAGGGTTTGAATTATTTAATAATTTCTTGTTTTAGTCTCAAATTTCCAGCACATATTTTGATCAATTGAAGGGAAATTTTTAAAAACCAAGAGATGTTTTTGTTCATAACAAAATCATTTAAAACAACCTCTCTCTATTTTTTCACAAGTATCTTGGATCGATAGAAATGGAGGCTTCTTTGAGACCCAATTTTCAGAAATTCGCCAAATTTCCCACAAATTCACCAAATTTCCCAGAAATTTGATTTTGCTATTTTTAGCCAATTAGTTTTTAATTTTTGAAAGTTGGTTAATGTAACTGATGATTTGTTTCAAATTTTACCTAAATAAGTGAATATGGAACTACTTCATATTATATCTTTTTAATTATATAAGGAGAAGAAGCATATAGTGTAGGGGTTGGATTTGTCACTCAAGGAGAGGTTTTTGGAGCTTTGATTTATCGAGCTAGTATTTATAACTCTTATGTAAGTGGATGAATATTAATTATTATATATAAAGAGATAATCCCTTTTACTTGTCATGCTTTTTCATTTCTCCTCTGGTTGATTGCTCAGTCTACAATTTTATTTCCTATTTAAAGGTTTATGTTAGATGGAATATTTCACCTCCTACGGACAGCAAGGTGTTCCATTGGTTTGAATGGTTCAGATCTAGAACAAATAGATCATAGAGGTTGATAACTCTCCCTAGACATTGTCAATATATGGAATACAAGGCTTTGACAGTTCACCTGCGTACCTGCAATCAATATCAACATGAAACAGATCAAAGCAACCGGAATATGATCTACTAATCTATGCTAGTGACTAAGGAATCTACCAATATATATATATGAAATCAAACATCAACAATATATATGGGATAGAAAATCAACCTGCATTAGAAATATGAAGAAGTTTACAACTAATTCTTAGTTTTGACATGCATCTCCATGAAACCAGCTCTTCATCCCCAAAAGCTCCGACTCTAGCTCTTTATGCTCTCTCCAAATGATCTTGGGCCAGTAATCAATCCAATAGCATAACAATACCTTCAATGTTCTCTCCTGAACCATGGCTATGAGCTCATATTTATAGGGCTTTAATGGATAGAGATGGTTGGGAAATTAGTGGGTGAGGTGGCCTCTAAGATATTAGGATGAGGGATCTTGAGCTCAACCAACCCACAATAGTAGGGATAAGGCAGTACATGAGGCTTATCATCTAGAAGCCTAGAGAAAATTCTCTTTTTCCCTTTTTACCTAGGGTACTGTGCTTCTCTTTCTATGACAGAGCGGTTCTGGTAATAACTGCCTATGGACCAAGGGCAATGGGTGGTGGCACCGCTATGTGGACAACCTCTGAAAGGCGGTGCGAGTAGGGGTACCGCTCCTCGATAAAGGGGCATGCACGGTGATGGGAATTTGTATGAAAGATTGATGAAAATCCATTTAGTTTCCACTCCAGAAGCTGGGATTCAGGGAAAGTAGGTATGTCAAATGTCTTATCACATGATGGTGACAGGATTTTGGTATAACAAGATGCCCCTGAAAGCATGAATCTTAGAGTGATACGATAAACGAGAGCTTTGAGAACAATTCATCGCCAGGAGATGAAAATGTCGGCTCGATCGGAGTATGCAGTCAAGTAGGCATCTGTAGTACATCAGTATGTTGACTCATAGACACAAGTAACCAAACTCATAGCTACAGACCAATACAAGGCAAATCCATGAGTGGAATAAACAAGCATGGCTACTAGAATATGGCGTAGATCCATGTGATAGAGGACCCAAACTTGGACATAGCTACTAGACATACAATGTAGATCTATGTCATACAGATGCAAATTTGAGCATAGCCACAACCATACAAATGTGGATCCATGCTAGATATACAAAACTCCATCGCAACCTAGGGAAAAAGCAATGCGCGCTTTTAAACAAATGCCCAGGGTCTTCATCTCATCTTCCACAAAGTACAATTCTATCCATGTGATTACAATGATATGAAGTCAAACATGGTAGAAACCACTTGATTACCAGCCAATGATGTGAACCATTAACAAGTGTGAGGGAGATCACCATTAATGTCAATGATTCCAAAGGTACCCTAGTACAATCTACTGAGTGCAAATAGATGTCCTGATGTTGAACACCTAGTCGATTCTATCTATCAAAGACCAATGACGTGAACCTATGTCAAGAGCGAGAGAATATGTCATTAAGGAATACAAATATCAAGGTACTAAATATTTGTTTCTAAGACTATTTCCCAGATGATGAGCTAATGTCGACCGGGATAGTCTCATCGAAGGAGGGCCATGATGAGTCCCACATTGATGACACAAAACTTGGAACATAGTTCTGAAATGATGTGAATGTAGTAACCATATGACTGACTCAAAGATACTAACACAAAGGCTGTGTATAATGCAGAGGTAAAAATTCTTCTGATCTCCTTTGAACATTGGGTGGCATGACAAAAATGACTTAGAAGCATGACTAGACAGGACAGATACACATTGCAACAGTGGAAAATGCATTATTTTGAAAGACTCAAAGGATTGATATGACTCATGAAAGTGGATCGTCATAGAGATCAGCTGAATACCCAATTGAGTAACATGATTGTGCAGACAAGTGCCATGTTCAAAGGTAATGACAAACAACTGCCATTATTTGCAAGATGATCCCCTTCCCATTTCCCCCATCATGATCGATGAGTGCCTCTTTTCAGTTTTACGAGTTCAAAGAGGGTAACAAACACTCGATATAGCTTGTCAGAAGACAAGTCCAGTCTCATATGTTTTATGAACCTAAGAGAGGAGGGGTTCGTTCACAAAACGGGTCTCTAAATGTTTAATTTAATGAGTCCATCGAAAGAAAACTCAGCATCGTTCATGTTTAGAGAGTCTGGATGAATACAGAAGAAAAATCCATGGGGGTCATTTTTCATATGATTTAGTCTCTAAGGCCCGAAAAAGTATAAAATCATACCTCAGAGAACTTTTCCAGTCATGATTGATTGGAGTGATCCTTTTTTCATAAATATTCCTATCCGAACCGAAAAAGAGATAACCTACCATCGGACGGACGACTCTTCAAATACTTTAACGAGTGTGAAGAAGACAAGATCACTTGACAATATTTTCGTATTTAGGGAGCCTGAAAATAATTTAAAGAGAAATCCATTATCCTTTTTCATGTTTGAATTAGAGCGTGAAAAATGAAAAGTAAGCTCAACACTATCTTGCTATTTTTAACGAGCTCGAAGATCAGTTGAAAGAATGCTCAAGGATTGGTTTCATTTTTATGCAAGCTCGAAACCAATGCGTAGACTATGATTGAAAAATCCCATTAACATGATATACAGAGGTTGGAATCTTTCCCCCACCATGATTGCTAGCGAAGCCTACCCCTAACATGGTTGCTAGCGGCTTGACATGCCCCCAAGATTTGTTTCATTCAATGATTCTTCTTCCATACCCAACCTAAAAACCTGGTTACTAATGTGAAAATTTTCACCAAGGGGCTAGGAAGAATGAGAATCGGGAAAATGGAAAGAAGTTTCAAGTTCTAACACTAAAGTAAAGACTCGACTCAAGGGAAGGGGATCTGTTTCATTTTTATGCAAGCTTGAAACAGAAGGTAACTATGCTTGGAACATGGTTTCATTTTTATGCAAGCTTGAAACAGAAGGTAACTATGCTTGGAACATGGTTTCATTTTTATGCAAGCTTGAAACCAAAAGGTAAACTATGCTTAAGGAGGTCCATTTCATTTTTTAACAAGCTCGGCATAGAATGGGAACTTTGCTCAGGAAAAACTGACATGATGGTTAGGTGCTATTTCATTTCATAACGAGCTTGACATAGAATGGGAACTTTGCTCAAAACATGGTTTCATTTTTATGCAAGATTGAAACCAAAAGCGTAAACTATGCTTGAGGAGATCTATTTCATTTTTTAACGAGCTTGACATAGAATGGGAAATTTGCTCCCGAAAAACTGACATGATGGTCAGAACCTGACATGATGGTCAGGTGCTATTTCATTTTTAACGAGCTTGACATAGAATGGGAACTTTTCTCAAGACATGGTTTCATTTTTATGCAAGCTTGAAACCAAAAGCATAAACTGTGCTTAAGGAGTGGTTTTATTTTTTAACAAGCTTGAAACCAAAAGCGAAAGCTATGCTCTAGACATGGTTTCATTTTTATGCAAGCTTGAAACCAAAAGCGTAAACTATGCTTAAGGAGTGGTTTTATTTTTTAATGAGATTGAAACCACAGGGTAAACTATGCTCTAGACATGGTTTCATTTTTATGCAAGCTTGAAACCAAAAGGTAAACTATGCTTAAGGATTGGTTTTATTTTTTAACGAGCTTGAAACCAAAAGTAAACTATGCTCTAGACATGATTTCATTTTTATGCAAGCTTGAAACCAAAAGATAAACTATGTTTAAGGATTGGTTTTATTTTTTAACGAGCTTGAAACCAGAAGCGTAAACTATCCTCTAGACATGGTTTCATTTTTATGCAAGCTTGAAACAAAAGCGTAAACTATGCTTAAGAAGTGGTTTTATTTTTTAACGAGCTTGAAACCTAAAGTAAACTATGCTCTAGGAAACCTACTTCATTTTTTAACGAGATCGAAATAGAAAATGAACTATGCTCAAGAATGATTTCATTTTTATGCAAGCTTGAAACCAAAAGGTAAACTATGCTTGAGGAGATCTATTTCATTTTTTAATGAGATTGACATAGAATGGGAACTTTGCTCAAGAAAAAACTGACATGATGGTCAGAACCTGACCTGATGGTCAGGTGCTATTTCATTCTTTAACGAGCTTGACATAGAATTGGAACTTTTATCATAACATGGTTTCATTTTTATGCAAGCTTGAAACCAAAAGCGTAAACTATGCTTAAGGAGTGGTTTTATTTTTTAATGAGCTTGAAACCAATAGTAAACTTTGCTCTTGACATGGTTTCATTTTTATGCAAGCTTGAAACCAAAAGTGTAAACTATGCTTAAGGAGTGGTTTTATTTTTTAACGAGCTTGGAACCAAAAGTAAACTATGCTCTAAAACATGCTCCTATCCAACATCATATTCAGAGGTTGGCAGGTTTCCCCCATTTCATAAAAGCTAGCAGTTTAACTCTAGGATGAAGTCCAGAGGCTGGAGCCATGCCCCCCAATTTTACCTATCATGGGAAGAAGCTAACTAGAAGAAGGGGGAGGGACCACAAGAACATGCGGCACATTCAGGGTTGTCTAATTACTAGGAGTAATGCGATGGTTAAGTGTAACAAAGGAAAGTTGATCAATGGTCACAATCTTCTCATCATGGGGAAAATGCATAACTCTAAAGAGTGTGGACACAACAGCCTCCATGGCATAGACATAATCACGTCCAAGGAGCAGATTGAAATCTAAAGGACCTTGGACCACCATAACATCAATATAGATAGTTTTCCCTCCTAATGTAATAGGAAAACAAGGAAGGGTCCCTAAAGGTGCAGTAGGTCTTCTATTAAAATCCAATATCTGATCGGTAGCTGGCACAAGCTGAGGTGAACCTAAAGCTTTCCAAGCAGTTGAGGATAGAATACTAACAGAAACCCCTTTGTCAACAATAGTGCGAAGTATCTTCCTAGTAGTAACATTCACAACTATCTGGAAAGGAACACTCGAATGAAGACGAGACTCTATTAGGTTACTCTAGTCAAAGGAAATAACCTCACTACTCAGAGAGGGTTCTATCAAAAGAGACAAAATTTCTTCTTGTCGAGAACAATCAGAAGGAAGCATAAAAAATTCAGTAGGTTTGGGTTCATTCTCTACTGAAAGAGAAGAACAAGACAAAGATTTGGTCAAAGAGACTACTTCAGTCTTAACACTCTCTGATGAAAGAGCGGGATCGGGTGGAAATGACACCGACTCGACCACTTTAACTTCACTCTCCGAAGGAAGAGTGCGATCAACCACATATAAATATTAATCGACCACTTGGTCAACTAGTGGGGGATCGAGGGATAACTTACTATCACTTGTTGGAATCACATGTTGATGATCAGTAAAATTTTCCAACCAATGCAAAGCTTCATCCATGCTTGGAAAAAGAAAAGTATGATTCATAGCATTGCATATCAAACAAGGATACAAGACTTTACCCTTACGAACTTTTACCAATGGATCACTAGTTGAGGGAGTATCAACAACATGATGATCAGAGGTTTATGACACAGATGGTTTGGACCTTTTACACCACTCTTCTTGTACACGGGAGAGACCAGGACACTCCTTAAGAAGGTGTCCCCCCTTACAAAGCTTACAATGGAACTTGGGTTTTCCTTGTGTTCTCTTAGAACGGGCACCATCAAGAGAAGATGTTTGCTTCCTTTTCTCTTTCTTATCCTTCTTCTTTTTACCCTTCCCTTTCTTCTTCCTCTTACCCACATGAGTACTAACCATAGAGATTTGGTCAAGCAAAGAAGAAGAAAGGGGAGAAACAACCGACGAAGAAGGAGAGGGATTAGGTTCAGGTTGATCCTCTCCCGGAGGAGAGGTGACATTTGAGACATTAGGTGTAACAAGAATTAATAGATTAAATAGCCAGACTCGTAATGCTATAGTTAATCCAGGAAGATTTAGAGTGGAAATAAAGGGAGGACCAATACCTTCACTTGGAGGGAATACAAAAGGTACAACTTGGAAAGGGATCTCTTGATTGGTAGTCCCAGATGAGGACGCCATCTCTAAATTCTCTAATAACCCCCTAACTACCATGCACATGCAATTACTACTCAAACTAAAAGAAACAATCAAACATGTGAAAGGAGTAAATAAGAGTCAGGAACCTCACAAGACAATCCAAAAGGATAACTCAGATGGTTTGAGGATTCCTAAAAGGGTCTCTCGATATACGCAAGGTACACTAGTAGAAAATGAGAAATTAATGACTAAAAAAATGACTAAAAACATGTTATAAACGACTATTTTTGAGCCGGTGACTAATAGTAGCAAATTTCCACTATCTTATAGTTAGTCGTATTTCACTAGTCATTAATAGCTTGACTTAGTAGTCATTGATTTAGTCATTGATAGACAATGTTTTAGTCATTGATAGTCATTGATTTAGTCATTGATAGCCAATGATTTAGTCATTGTTTTAGTCATTGATAGTAAATGATTTAGTCATTGATTTAGTCATGGATTTAGTCATTGAGTTCGTCATTGATTTAGTTGCTGATTTAGTCACTAATTTAGTCACTTATTGCAACCATTAATGACCAAATATACAAGTAAATAAACTACTAGATGTTAACATATTAATGACTAAGCTAAATACAACCAAGATATGAGAAATTAGCTACTAATAGTCGTATATATGTCAATTTAGTCATTTTTGTAGTCACAAATTTATGATAGGGCACGGAGGAATCGAACCACCAACCTCCTGCCTAATTATAGGCAGGTGCTCTACCATTGAGCTAGCACCCTTTAAGAATTTTTTATTGCTTGACAATGATGATATTCAAAAAAATTTATGATAGATATCAATCTACAAACTACATAATTATTGCTTTGAGGGATAGAGATTGGAAAGCTATCTTTAGAAAGTCCAACACAAACAATACCAAATGACACTGACGCTGCATCTGTTCTTTCACTTCTTGCTATTTCAATGTGCCCACTGCCCAGCTTAGATGAACCCTTGTGTGTGTCAGAGGACGAATTATTCAATAGACTTTTAAAACTTTCATGACTCATACATTTCATAGTAGGATCAACTAAACTGGCATTCTTTCCATGGAAAGCTTCCCCAACGATATTTACACATGAATTTAAATTTATATATGTTCAACTCATTGCATTAGGTTTGGCATCAATATGTTTTTTAGATATAAATGTTGATGACTACCCACCCTTATTGACCAATAGCTTTCCATGATCAGAACTCAACCCTGATGCCACAACTTCCACCACCAAGGCAGGGATATTTAATGTTGGAGACACCGAAAGTGAATGAGATGAACTTGTTTTAGGATAAGAGGAGCCCTGAACAGCTGGGATCCTCATACCAAATTATTTTTCCTGTGCAGCATGGGAGCCCCTGCAACAACCATTAATGTCTAAATATTACTAATTTCAAACAATATCTCTATCATATAACATGAAAAATATTAGAAACTTAGATAGCTTGTGTAAATAATGAAGCATCTATCAAAATACAAAAAATATTCATAAATCTAAAATGCATGAGTAAGAATAAATGGATCCCAAATACCTTTCTGAAATCATGATCTGGCAAGTTATCAACCAACTTTGCTCCAGCAGAAAAGAAACCCATCCCTAAAGGGCTATATGGCACAATTCCAATACCGAGCTCCCTGTAATGAAAGTTTCAATTTGAAATTTGAAATTAATACTATTAGGAAAGTGGCCACATGGTAAATATGAACTCCAATACCTCTACCTACAAGTTGGAATAATCTCATCCTCTACATCCCTAGTCCACAAGGACCACTCTAATTGAACTGTTGTTATAGGATGAACAACATGAGCTCTTCGAATTGTTGATGTAGAAGCCTCAGAAAGTCCAATGTATTTTATTTTCCCTTCATCAACTAACTTCTTCATTTCTCCAATCTATAATAGATACACAAACAAGACATGGCTAGTTCAGTATATCAAATTGGAAATTAAAAGAGTACAACCCAGGAATAAATACATCAATGAAAATATGAAAGTGACCATCAATGTGAAACTTTCTGTAGTAAAAAAGAATAAACATCCATATCTAATCATGGTTCATATTTCCAATTTTGTAGTTGGTGTAAGAAGGGCAAGCAGAATATAGTTGCCAACACCTATCAAAATAATCCTCGAGACCCTTCAATATATGACACCAACTCATGTAACATGCAACCATAAACACAGAGAATGGTAAGACAGTTGTCAAAAAGTAAATGAAAAGTCAGTAGACTTGTTCATAATAGTTTTGGTTACATCACGAAGGCCAAAGAGGTCCAATAGATTGCAGTCAAGCCTATTCCCTTAGCCAAAAGCAGCAAACAAATGAGTGAAATAATCTCCAAATAAGAGGACTGCAAGAGCAAATTTCTATTTAGAGCTTTACACACCAATTTGATCTACAGGAAAAGAAGAATAACAGATGCCTATATAGGTCACGAGCTCTTCCTCCCATAACCTGAAAGATCAAATTACTTGGCCTTTAAAGTTTAGGGGAGATTTCTCCCTTGCTTGAGCTTCCCTTTCGAATGAATGATCTTCTCCTTTTAAAGATCTTCTTCAAACCCAAAGGTGATTAGGTCAAGGCAAAGGAAACAATAAATTTGTCTATCTCCTTTCTCTCCACAAAAATTAGTTAGAATGTTCCTTGGGATTCTCTCCAAGCACATTGCTCCTCCTGATTAGGTCAACCAAATCAATGTATAGATGAAAATAATGTTCATTAGTGATACAATGTCTCATCCATATAAACATCAACTCATGTACCGTGCAACCTTAAACACAAAGAGAATGGTAAGACAGTTGTCAAAAAGTAAATGAGCAGTCAGCAGACTTCTTCTGAAGAAGTCATAACAGATTTGGTTACATCAAGAAGGCTGAAGAGGTCCACTAGGTTGCAGTCAAGCCTCTTCTCTTAGCTAAAAGAAGCACACAAATGAGTGAAATCTGCTCTGAATAAGAGGACTACAACAGAATTTCTATTTAGATCTTTACACACCAATTTGATCTACAGGAAAGGTAGAATAATAGATGCATATACAGGTTACGAACTCTTCCTCCCATCACCTGAAAGATCAAATTACTTTGACCCTAACCCCATGGAAGGCTATGAAGTGGAATAAGGTGTTAAATTTAAATTCTCCTCCTTACTAGAACTTTTCCCAAGAAGGTTTTCTCGCCCTGTTGCATGCACAAAATGGTCACTTGGGTCCTCATATAATGCCCCAATGCTGAGTGCTACATTAGAAAAGGTTTCTATATCTTGTTTCATGGTAAGGAGATTTTGGGTTCACTTGGGAATCCCTCAATCTGAGTGCTCCTAAAGAGAACTCTATTCCATGTCTTGGGTCATCTACAGCAGATCCAGGTCCCTAAATCTATCATACAAGAAGGTACTCCAATAAGCATATTAGTTTTCAAATTTTCATCTTGGTGTATGTGCATCATGTGAGGTCCATAGTGGCAGTCTCTTCCACACACAAGACCTTTGGTAGCGCCAAGTGTCATAGCTTCACCCTCAATCCTCAACAATAGTTCCTTCAAGTTCATTTCATCCACCATCAAGCCAAGGGCTAGTCCTTTACTGTTCTGATCAGGGCATGAGATATGAATACTAGTATCCCTGGGCTCAAATCAAACCACCAAATTTTCCCTCCAGCTCACTGCTGATCACCCATAGCTACAATCGTTCTTCTATTTCCTGCAATATTTCACATCTCCATGTACTGCTTGTAGACGTTAAGATCCATTTTATGGTAGAAAAAATTCCCATGACTGTTCTGCAACATGTTAATTGAAGTTTGAACCATGCATTTTCAGGTGGCAACACTACCCATATTTGTATAAAGTGTAAAGTATCGTTTGCTATTTTTCTCAGAACTGCTTGTGGATAGGCATGGTAGCATTCAAGAATTATTGGAAATAGAGAGCAAAGGAAAGATTACATAAGTGGCAATAGCGTCCAGTTTATTTGTCAAAATTACACATACATTTGCACATTAGTTAAACTTGGGTATTTTTCTTGCTACTTAAGTGTTAATAATAAATATTCAAATACCAGTATCTCTGAAGAAATGGAAAGCCATGGGTTTTCTCTGCTAGGTCATTACATAAATTATACTTCTGTTTAGAAAAAAGTGTATGTTGAAGAGCATTAATTTCACACGACTGTATTTCGTATTTGAATTATTATTATCCTTTCACTCTGTTTTTATTATTTTGGTTTTCAGGAACACAGATGCTCCCCCTCTTTTGCAATTTGCATTTCAATATACAGTCATTGTACCACTCGAAGAAAATTTCAAGAAAAGATCGATTTCCCTACAAGGTATTTGGAAGAAAGAGTGATGTCTGTCAGTGCTATAGTTTTTCTGTTTTTTCTTTTTATTTTTTGACTCTGATAGTTAACTTGTCTTCTTCGGATCTTCCTTTCCTTTAATTTTTTGGCCTAGTTAAGGGAAAACTCCTCTTGATTGGTAGAGGTATTTTAAAGAAACATTTCATATATGTGGCTGTTTGATGCAACAGGAAACTTTGATTGAATTTAGTAAGTAAATAATATTCAACTGGTACAACCCAGAAAGCTGGGTGAGAATCCCAGCTTGAAAAGAAAGGCCTGGAAAAATTGAAATTAACCTTTAGAACTATTGCCAATGATAGCAAGACAGTCACCAATAAGTGACAACTAAACATTATATTAAGAAGTATGACAAGAAGGTGATACGTGGCATATATTGAAGGGTTACAGAATGGGAGAATGAAGGGTCTCGAGGGTGTAAATAATCAAGCATCTATCAAAATACAAAAACCATTCATAAATCTAAAATACATGAGTAAGAATAAATGGATCCCAAATACCTTTCTGAAATCATGATCTGGCAAGTTATCAACCAACTTTGCTCCAGCAGAAAAGAAACCCCTCCCTAAAGGGCTATATGGCACAATTCCAATACCGAGCTCCCTGTAATGAAAGTTTCAATTTGAAATTTGAAATTAATACTATTAGGAAAGTGGCCACATGGTAAATATGAACTCCAATACCTCTACCTACAAGTTGGAATAATCTCATCCTCTACATCCCTAGTCCACAAGGACCACTCTAATTGAACTGTTGTTATAGGATGAACAACATGAGCTCTTTGAATTGTTGATGCAAAAGCCTCAGAAAGTCCAATGTATTTTATTTTCCCTTCATCAACTAACTTCTTCATTTATCCAATCTGTAATAGATACAAAACCAAGACATGGCTAGTTCAGTATATAAAATTGGAAATTAAAAGAGTACAACCTAGGAAGAAATACATCAATGAAAATATGAAAGTGACCATCAATGTGAAACTTTCTATCGTAAAAAAGAATAAACATCCATATCTGATCATGGTTCATATTTCTAATTTTGTAGTTGGTGTAAGAAGGGCAAGCAGAATATAGTTGCCAACACCTATCAAAATAATCCTCGAGACCCTTCAATATATGACACCAACTCTTGTACTGTGCAACCATAAACACAGAGAATGGTAAGATAGTTGTCAAAAAGTAAATGAACAGTCAGCAAACTTGTTCATAACAGTTTTGGTTACATCAAGAAGGCCAAAGAGGTCCAATAGATTTCATTCAAGCCTCTTCCCTTAGCCAAAAGCAGCAAACAAATGAGTGAAATAAGCTCCAAATAAGAGGACTGCAAGAGAAAATTTCTATTTAGAGCTTTACACACCAATTTGATCTATAGGAAAAGAAGAATAACAGATGCCTATATAGGTCACGAGCTCTTCCTCCCATAACCTGAAAGATCAAATTACTTGGCCTTTAAAGTTTAGGGGATATTTCTCCCTTGCTTGAGCTTCCCTTTCGAATGAATGATCTTCTCCTTTTAAAGATCTTCTTCGAACCCAAAGGTGATTAGGTCAAGGAAAAGGAAACAATAAATTTTTCTATCTCCTTTCTCTCCACAAAAATTAGTTAGAATGTTCCTTGGGATTCTCTCCAAGAGCATTGCGACTCCTGATTAGGTCAACCAAATCAATGTACAGATGAAAATAATGTTCATTAGTGATACAATGTGACATCCATATAAACATCAACTCATGTACCGTGCAACCTTAAACACAAAGAGAATAGTAAGACAGTTGTCAAAAAGTAAATGAGTAGTCAGCAGACTTCTTCTGAAGAAGTCATAAGAGATTTGGTTACATCAAGAAGGCTAAAGAGGTCCACTAGATTGCAATCAAGCCTCTTCTCTTAGCTAAAAGAAGCACACAAATGAGTGAAATCTGCTCTGAATAAGAGGACTACAACAAAATTTCTATTTAGATCTTTACACACCAATTTGATCTACAGGAAAGGTAGAATAATAGATGCATATATAGGTTACGAACTCTTCCTCCCATCACCTGAACGATCAAATTACTTGGACCCTAACCCCATGGAAGGCTATGAAGTGGAATAAGGTGTTAAATCAACTTTAAATTCTCCTCCTTACTAGAACTTCTCCCAATAAGGTTTTCTCGCCCTGTTACATGCACAAAATGGTGACTTGGGTCCTCATATAATGCCCCAATGCTGAGTGCTACATTAGAAAAAGTTCCTATATCTTGTTTCATGGTAAGGAGATTTTGGGTTCACTTGGGAATCCCTCAATCTGAGTGCTCCTAAAGAGGACTCTATGCCATGTCTTGGGTCATCTGCAGTAGATCCAGGTCCCTAAATCTATCATACAAGAAGGTACTCCAATAAGCATATTAGTTTTCAACTTTTCATCTTGGTGTATGTGCATCATGTGAGGTCCATAGTGGCAGTCTCTTCCACACACAAGACCTTTGGTAGAGCCAAGTGTCATAGCTTCACCCTCAATCCTCAACAATAGTGCCTTCAAGTTCATTTCATCCACCATCAAGCCAAGGGTTAGTCCTTTACTGTTCTGATCAGGGCATGGGATATGAATGCTAGTATGCCCAGGCTCAAATCAAACCACCAAATTTTCCCTCCAGGTCACTGCTGATCACCCATAACTACAACCATTCTTCTATTTCCTGCAATATTTCACATCTCCATGTATTTCTTGCAGATGTTAAGATCCATTTTATGGTAGAAAAAATTCCCATGACTGTTCTGCAGCATGTTAATTGAGGTTTGAACCATGCATTTTCAGGTGGCAACACTACCCATATTTGTATAAAGTGTAAAGTATCGTTTACTATTTTTCTCAGAACTGCTTGTGGATAGGCATGGTAGCATTCAAGAATTATTGGAAACAAAGAGCAAAGGAAAGATTACATAAGTGGCAATAGCATCCAGTTTATTTGTCAAAATTACACATACATTTGCACATTAGTTAAACTTGGGTATTTTTCTTGCTGCTTAAGTGTTAATAATGAATATTCAAATACCAGTATCTCTGAAGAAATGGAAAGCCGTGGGTTTTCTCTGCTAGGTCATTACATAAATTATACTTCTATTTAGAAAAAAGTGTATGTTGAAGAGCATTAATTTCACACGACTGTATTTCGTATTTGAATTATTATTATCCTTTCACTCTGTTTTGATTCTTTTGGTTTTCAGGAACACAGATTCTCCCCCTATTTTGCAATTTGCATTTCAATATACAGTCATTGTACCACCCGAAGAAAATTTCAAGAAAGGATCGATTTCCCTACACAGGTATTTGGAAGAAAGAGTGATGTCTATCAGTGCTATAGTTTTTCTATTTTTTCTTTTCATTTTTTGACTTTGATAGTTAACTTGTCTTCTTCGGATCTTCCTTTCCTTTAATTTTTTGGCCTAGTTAAGGACAAACTCCTCTTGATTGGTAGAGGTATTTTAAAGAAACATTTCATATAAGTGGTTGTTTGATGCAACAGGAAACTTTGACTGAATTTATCATTGACTTTAGTAAGTAACTAATATTCAACTGGTACAACCCAGAAAGCTGGGTGAGAATCCCAGCTTGAAAAGAAAGGCCTAGAAAAATCGAAATTAACCTTTAGAATTATTGCCAATGATAGCAAGACAGTCACCAATAAGTGACAACTAAACATTATATTGAGAAGTATGAAAAGAAGGTGATACATGGCATATATTGAAGGGTTACACAATGGGAGAATGAAGGGTCTCGAGGGTGTAAATAATCAAGCATCTATCAAAATAAAAAAAACCATTCATAAATCTAAAATCCATGAGTAAGAATAAATGGATCCCAAATACCTTTCTGAAATCATGATCTGGTAAGTTATCAACCAAATTTGCTCCAGCAGAAAAGAAACCCCTCCCTAAAGGGCTATATGGCACAATTCCAATACCGAGCTCCCTGTAATGAAAGTTTCAATTTGAAATTTGAAATTCATACTATTAGGAAAGTGGCCACATGGTAAATATGAACTCCAATAACTCTACCTGCAAGTTGGAATAATCTCATCCTCTACATCCCTAGTCCACAAGGACCACTCTAATTGAACTGTTGTTGTAGGATGAATAGCATGAGCTCTTCGAATTGTTGACGCAGAAACCTCAGAAAGTCCAATGTATTTTATTTTCCCTTCATCAACTAACTTCTTCATTTCTCCAATATGTAATAGATACACAAACGAGACATGGCTAGTTCAATATATAAAATTGGAAATTAAAAGAGTACAACCCAGGAAGAAATACATCAATGAAAATATGAAAGTGACCATCAATGTGAAACTTTCTGTAGTAAAAAAGAATAAATTTGTTTTTATATAAATTTTATGGAAAGATGTTGATTACCCAGTTAACATTATAACTTTGTTTTTATATAAATTTTATTGAGATATGTTGATCATAGTAATTTTTTTTTTTTTTGATGCAGAAGATAGTTTTCCATAAATTATGAGTTACAAAAAGGCTGTCATGGCATATCATCTCAGTTAAACATGAAATGGCTATAAAAATGTATTTCTAATAATTTTGATCAAAACTATGTTAGATATTGCAAATACTCATCTTTTGAATTTATAATACTTTTGAGAATCTCGTAATGGTAACATAATTTATTTCACTTCAAATTCTCCCATTGACATACATTATTGCAAACAGTTTGTAACTTTGTGATATTTGCAGATGCATTTAAAAATGTAGGGTTCTATTCAAATTTAATCCAAGTAAAGCAAAAGTTGATTTCTACGGTTCAACTGATTTTAAAACAATACAAAGTATAACAAAAAGAAAATCTTGGCCAACATTTCCAGAACAAAGTATAACAAGAAGCTAATCTTGGCCAACATTTGCAAAACAGTTGATCTCTCTACTCAAAAGAACAATTCGTATGTCTTTGCGGCAATAATGATATTCCTTAGACACCCAAGAATTTGTATGTCTTTATAGCAATAATGATACTCCTTAGATGCCCAATTGATGACACAGTCATGAGTATAATCCCCAAGATGATGCATATCTGCATAAGAAGTAGATGTATCAGATCGGTATTAATTTTATTCTTCTGTGCACAAGTCATCTTATTTGCATTGTAATTGAAAAGCAACTTTCATGAATTCTTATTCCTCAGTTTTCTTTTAGTGTTTGTTTTTATGAATGTGTTGGTATAGATTTTCCATTGTTTCCTCTCTATTTTAACATTGGCAAGTTTTCTATCACATTACATACTCGATGCCTTAAAGAAAGGTTTAGAGACTCGAGCACTAACCCAATTGATCATCCACGACCAGCTGAATCTTCTTGGTTTGTATATTGCCAACCACATGATGCAAGGAAGCCAACTCCAGTACCTTCCATCATTTTAAAGTGCCTGATTTAGATGCGTCCACGATTCATAGAGTTCGATTCTTCCAGACCATCACTACAGCTGTGATTGATGTTGCATGTATTGTCAACACCAGTAAAACCCATAGCATCCATAACTCTCTTTCAGAACTAAAAACCCAGCTCCCAATCACACGAAATCGAACCAGTTTACCATTTGACACAAGCATATAAAAGGGGGGAAAAGATATTAGGCTTTGATACCAAGCTAATGTGTTATTTTTCTTGAGAATGCAAGTTTTGTCTTCCCTTATTTGGGAAATTCCTGTCGAATTAAAGATGTTTTTCTCAAGGTAAATAACACATGTCCAGTTTTCTAGGAAAGTAGTTAAGTCATTATTAGGGAAACAAAAAATTTACAGAGAATTACAGATTCCCAGTAAGCCTTAGTGCGGCTTCGAGTGTTGGGTAGTCCAGCCTTCATCATGACTCGGTCCCTTCCAAAAATTTAGCTGTTAATACTAAAGAAGCTAGGGCTTCCTTCCCCAACTACCGGATACTGCCATGTTACTATCTGCTCTTTCAAACAGCCAAACGCATATTCCACACTCAAAACCACAATTAACAAGTTTCTAGGATTCACAGCCAAAACAACTAGTGTAATTTTTTTCTAAAGAGGAATGCTTCTGGCACATAAACAATAGCAGCAATGTCAGGCTCTCCTATGTCGAAATTTCATTCAAATACAATAATGCCTGGCTCTAGTTCAAATGCAAAATATGTAGAAGGTCGCCTGCCAATAGAAACTTTGAATTACTGCAAGAAAACAGGTAGGATTCTGGCTCATATAGAACATTTTGTGAAGAAAACAAGACGAGAATTTCCGAGTCAAATTGAACGGCAACAAACACAAAAAATAAGGCACTGCGTACGGTTACGAATTCATTGTAATGAAAATAGGCATATGACCAACTGTAAATTAATGTCATGAAAGAATAACCAGCACACTGCACAACCAGGCCCTCTTTGCTGGATCAATGACTCGCTAGGGTTTTCTCACGAAGAATCTCCAAGTTTGAAGATGCAGAGAGAGCGAGAGTCCACCGTCTAGTTCCCATGGAATTGAAACGCTCCACTGGATATGGACCATAGTGTTTATAAGGATGAAGCACTTGCCACAATTGATGCCATAATAGTTGAAAATTGAACCCTTCCCAGCCCTTCCAAAGGGTTCTAGCCCTTCCCTTAAAATTTCCTTAAAAAAAAAATTAAAATCTGAATTTTACTCTTCTAATTAACTTTCAATTAAGAAGGGCATAATTTATATCAACATTTTAAAAGAAGGGAAACATTTGAAATTACCCATCTATAGAAAATTTTCAAAATGTTAAAATTTTTATGTTATAAAGTTCAACTCGTCATTCAAAATATTGGAAATATGATAAATTATAATCACTCACTGGCTCATGCCATGCACTTACTGCTTAGTTGTGCAAGATGACAAGTAATCAATAATGACTGCGAGACACTAGCCATCGATATGTTCTGACTCTAGAGTCACTTGGGGTTGCAATCTAAAGTGTGACAATGTGTCAACAACTACGACTATAACAAAAAAGAACTACTAGTCTACAGCTAGGCCTGAAACGAGCTCAAAACTTTGTTCCTACTATGTATGTGAACCTCGCTACCAATGTCCACTATTTTTTCATCAAAATGAAATTCAAAAGGTCGGTTTGATGAGTCCTCCTCTATAAGACTTCCTTTCTTGCATGAATATCATGGACTCACGACAACTATAAACAACACTCGATGTCATGCAAATACAAATAATAACATGTATCTAGGATCACAAACCATGCAGAGGTCAATTTATGCATTGCTATAGAGAAGTGTCATTTGGCACACGATATGGAGAAATAATGGTTATTAATAAAATTAAAAAAATAATTGTTGGCTCAAGAATAGTCTTCAATTTGATGGGTGGCATGATCGTAATGTAATCTCCCTCCATCCTTCCAAATATTGTGGTTTCTCACAAATTTGTCCTCAGCGCCACTAAAATACATATAAAAATTACTTGTTTTTACATCCTCTTCCCTTTAAATCCTCATCTCATAGTCATAACTAAGGATTATTATGCATGCACATCCTCACCTTATAATACGAATTGGGTCAAGGCATAGAGATAACCATAAAATATTAAATGTGTCAGAGACAAGTATAAGCAAGTCTTATATTAAATTTACCATATAAGTATTTAATTAACACAATCAACTAACATTTGACATGTTGGATTGTTTTAATATTCTTATCACTCCTTACCAATGTGATTGCAAGGCACTAAAGACAATCTTTCAACTTTCCAATTGTTCACCACCCTCATCTATCATATATATAAATGGCGGAGAGATCCTTTTCATTAATCATATTAAACACATCATGTATTCAAAAAGAACTATCAATCTATGCTCACTACTTCGACAAGTAGTTTTGGCATACTTCCCAAGTGCATATCCCTTGCATAGTCATGTCTTCTTCATCTTGAAGTTCAACTATCCCTACACCATGTCCTTCAAAAGAGGTAATGCTCCGTAATGTAGGTGACCAAATCTCTTGTGTCAAATCCTGCACAAGTTGTTAGTATCATGCACTAAATCTCTATGTTTGATTGTTTTAGCAAGTAATTTGTACAAGCCACCCTATTGCACAACTTTGGCAAATACCTGGCCAAGATCATGGCTATTATCTTTGACTACAACTTGTTGATCATCAAACTCAGCCACACGTCTAAGTTTTTTCATGGGTAAAACTAAAAAAAGATTCATTGTTAAACCAAGAACCTAAAATACATAATCTAGCTCAAGAACATCACCACTTGATCACGCATGTCGAATGAGATAGATCCCACTCCATTAACTTGATAAGTGGCATCATTGCCTAACTCCACCTATATGTCATCCTATCATTCTTGAACTCTGTTGAAGGTCATGTGTCCACATACCACACTCCATTGAGTATGTGTCCACATCCTCTCATTTATGAAAAATTCAACAAACTGGAAATTGCGTCATTCAGGCAGACAATATTATGATTGGAGATAATCAAAGCCACAGCCAGGAAAGTCTGGGTAAAATATAAAATAATTTAAACATAACCAAGGTTTGCATATCTGATATTCATAATTTATTGTGATTCCAATGGAGAATCCTTAAAAGACAAGTGCCGAGGATTCAATAAATAAAATCAAGGTTTGCAAAGTTTCTCTTCTTTAAATATCCAGTATAAACCGTCGAATTCTTGCAAAATGCACATGGATGGAGTCAGAGAATATAGAGGGATATAGTTTGACTAACCCAAGACATACAGTTAAGTTTCACCCACCTCAATTTTCACTCACCCAAGCCACCCAGCCACATTCTCTGATGAAGGTAGCAGATTCTTTTCTTATAAACCAACGCCAACACTTTAGAATCTCCATCAATCTGATCTTTCTAAATTTCCTAAGTCACCCGAGTTTTGGAATCCAGACTTAGAATAACTACAAGTTCCTTATTAGAGTCATTTGATCCTAGCAAATAGTTCGACTGTAATATTCCCTATGAATTGAGCTCTGGATCTGCAACCCCTTCAAACTTTGCATTCAAGCGAATGGAAAATATTCATAACCAATCTTCTTTAATTATCCATTACAAACCGTCAAATTCCGATAAAATGCACATGGACGGAGTCGGAGAAGCATCAAGAACTCAATTCAAACATTGAGAGCCTCATCATCTTTCCCATTCAGAGCATACCCTGCAATCATATTTCTCCACAAAACCACATTCCATTCAGGTATATTGTCAAACACTTTCCATTCATCCTTAAGAACATGAACAACAAACATGTTATCCCCACATCCTTTGAGGACTACAATGAGCAACAACAACACCGTGCAGTGATCAATTACCCCTAAAGGTGAAATGACAAGCAAAAACAGGCATGAAGACTTCAATACCTGTTCTGAAATACACTATCAAGTGGGTTTGGTTATTCAGAAACAAGGCGTGCTGCTGATGGTTGATTGAAAGTGGGATACCACGGAACAAGACAAAATTAGAACCAACCAACACCTGCCAATAATAACGTCAAATTTTATTTGATTATAATTTTTTTTAGAACGGGGAAGGATTGGGAGACTACCATAAGGAGGGTGAGTAAGCGACACCAACAAAAAAAAATAGGAGAAGAGGCGTATAGAACAAGCTACCGATCAAACATAGGTATGGCAGCATTAAAATCTCTCATTACCTTTTTCCTTTTCCTTGAGGGGAGCGTGAAAGGGAAAGTAATTGAGGTGGGTAGAGAGCTGTTGGGTTAAGAGTTGATTCTTGATGCAAATGTAAATAGATTTTTTTTTTTTTTTTATATTATTTTTTGTTTTATTTTTAATATTTTTTTATATAAATTATATAGATTTTTTTTGTTTTTTGTTTTTTTATTTTTATTATTTTATATATAAATTATATAGACTTTTTTGTTTTTTTTATTATATAATTTTGTTTTATTTTTATTATTTTATTATATAAATTATGTTAATTGATTATATATTATATTTTTTTAATAATTATCATATAAGTTGTTTAGTTTTATAAATGGATTAGCCTATGAAGTCAACGATTTGGCTTGGAAGTCGATCATTGTCGCCACTTTTCATCCAAATCATTGACTATGATTGATACTCTTCGAGACGACGACCAACAATAGCCACAGATGAGGGCCCTACATCCCCTCAAGAACTGATCATTTGAATGCGCCTCCTGCACGTAGACTTACCAAATGCATCCAATGCATGGAAAAAAAAAACATGTCAACTTCGAATCTGTGGGTTGAAGGTATTGAAGTTGACACCTGCTCTATAATGACATCTGCAACAAGTAAAGCTCCTTGCAAAGTTTAGTCACTTCTTCTAATGTCTACTTCAGTTTTCCTTTGGAGCATGTGAGGAATGTCGATGTGCAAAAATCAGTGACCTTTGCAAATAGTGGCATTGCAGGAGGGTGCTCATGCTTTTCCTAGGCTGAAATATCAAAATGCATATGGTTATGAGTGCATAGGCTAGAGATGGTTATAATTGCAAATGTAAAGTGGAAGCAGTAACTCTGGCAGCATTGAGACTTGTAAAAATCCATAACAACTGGTTATTGATTGGAGTGATGAACACGATTTGAGCAGCAAGAACCATACATTTGAAGTGATTCGACTGGTCACTGTGAGATGCTGAACCGGCCTATCATCTAAAAAAATAGTGTATTGAGTGTAAAAATAGGGGATTACTAGCTGGGGTCGAACGATACCTTCAACTCACAGATTCGAAGTTTACATGTTTTTTTGGCCATGCATTGGATGCATTTGTTAAGTCTACATGGATGAGGCGCATTCGAATGGTCGGTTCTCGATGGGATGTAGGGTTATGATGCTTCTAGCTAGGTATCGATATGGTACTAGTTCTAGTACCTAATTCGTAATTGACATAGGAACCTAATTTTCCTTTGGAACACGCTTAACTGGGTTTTCTTCAATGGTGCAGCAGGGATAAAGATGGTCAAGAGAAAATTTGTGCAATTGCTTTGTTATATCTCTAAAGATCGAGGTGCATGGTGCCAATATTACTAATAGAAGGTAGACAATTTACAAATTTTACACTTCATTGTCAAATTTGTAATTTTCCATGACATAATTAAAAATGACTAACATAAATGACTAATTCATATTCTTCTAGCTAGTCATTTTTTATGCCGTGACTAAATTAGTCATTTATGTTAGTAATTTTTAACTCTGTCACAAGTCATATTTGTTAACTGGTGACTAAATTAGTCGTTAATTTTAGTCGTTTATAGTTGGGTCACTCAAAATTGCTCATATTTAGTAGTAAATCACTTGAAAAACCTGTGGTGACTAGAATTTTTAGTCACCTAGTAGCTAATAACTCATTTTGTACTAGTGATATGAGGGAGCTCAAATCGGTAGTAGTGCTATCTAATGCATAACCGTACACAAGGGGCCTTCCGATATACAATCGAGTACATGAAGTACCTTTCTATATACCTCAAGGGTACGTGAATGGCCGTTCGATATACCAACGGTACGTGGAAGAACCGCGCAAGTCCTGGGATGTAATGCAGACAAATAACGATAGCTCCTATGCTTAACAACGCCCGAACACGTCTCTAACTTATCACTCAAATTATTAAAAGTTTTAACCTAGTGTTAACACCTCTAACTTGAAGAGTATTGAAGGAAACATGGTGGAGAAAAATGAGGGTTACATGAACTTTGGTTAAAGAATAACATTGTGAAAATATGATAAAATGGTGCATAAAATATAAAATCATCTCATAATCGGATGGTATAGACCAAAAGAGGTGAAAATCAATGGTTTAGAATAGATCTACTTTGTGGAGATGCATGGGAGATAAGGATAGGCAGAGATAATTAACAAAGCATGAGGATCGACGATTGTGGGACCAAGTCGGTAAAATCTACAATTGATAAGAAGTAAGCTCCATAAAGATGCGTGTTGTTAAAAACAAAAAGGCCCAGCAGAATGTGTACGTGCAATTTAATCCAACAGGTTAAACATAAAGCAAGTATTCATCAACGGTTGTCATCAGCTCCAGAGGATAAAGTTGCGTGGTAGTTGAAGTGGAAAGGTGGTAGTGGAATAAAAACCACGATACACATGGTGGGTCACAGTACATTCTGCGCAGAAAAATGGTTTAAGAAAAACCGCTAAAGGGAGCCTCCAGAATAGACCTTTATATAAGGTGAAGTTGACTTATTTTTGAAAAATCATTTTTTATTTTGCATGCCAGGATGAATGAAAGGGACATCCCACCATCCTTTTACAGTCAACTTCACATACATACAGTTACATTCACATGTAAGCTTCAAACACTTGAGCTTTGTTTACAGAATTATCGTCGTTTTTCTACTATGGAGAAAGAGAAAGGGTTAGAAGGTCTTAACCGGGTCCTAGATGAAAGAGAGGAATCCATGGTTGATAGAGACAAAGGTGTATATGACCCGTTTCTGTCAATTGGAAATGTATCAGTTACTAAGGAAAGATTGTGGCAGTATAATTTACAGGGAAACGACATTTTGAATGCCTGCAAGTCCTTTCTATATTATTTCGCCATTGAGCAGACCTTACCTTTTCCCGAATTTGCTGAATGGTGTGCAAGTAATTACTCACCTTCTGAGAGAGTCATTATGAGTCATTCCACGTCCAAGATATTTTGTAGGATTGATGCAAAAGTTATTCGTGGATTCCTTAATTTTCCTGATAATTACCCTAACAGTGGTGAGTCTATGAATGAGTCTATTTTAGCCGAAGTATACAAAGGTTGTAAAAATGCAATTTGATGTGAATTTTTGTCTAGTATTCTTAATGCAGGTCAATCATTAGAGGGTCTCTTTTTTCCATACCGTATTGACATTTTCAAATACGAGGTCCAATTGGTTGTATCTTTGGTCTGCCAAATTTTAGGTCTAGATAATGACATTCATGTCAATGAGGTTGTCTTGGGTTTCTTATTGAAAATGAGTTCAATTAGTCTTGAGTCTGAGTCCCATCCAGTCCATTTCTTTAGCTTGGATGAATATTTAGCAGAGTCCATTCATATCCAATTAGTTGAGTTCCCAAAGGTCAGATTTTTCAAATACCAATCATATTTGTTGAACATGTTGTTATGTTCAAATGTAACTGAATTAAAATTCTTGACTACTATATTCTTTTCGGATCTGCCGAAGCAAATCAATATGTCCGAATTCATGAATTCTATTATGTCGGAGATATACAAGTTGTTGTTTGATGAGGTATTGCCCAGAGTGTTTGAAGAAATGAAGGTTAATATGATGCAATCGTCACCAGAAGATAGGATTGGGGATTGGTATTTGTATAAAGACTTTACCATTTTAAGATTGTATGGTTTCATCGAAGAGCCATACAGGCTGCCTGCTTTAATTACCCCTAGAATCTTTGCACTTGAATACATGAGACAAAGATAATATGCAGAAGAGGAGCATTTTGGAGCCTTCAAGAAGTCCTCCAATATCAAATTTCCCCTTAAAGTTGGTTCATTCATATTTAAAAACAAAGGTGCCTTGGTGATTGTGGAAAAATTATTGGAAAACATGCATTTCCAAAAAGAACAGAAGGTCAATTATGATCCTGTTGAGGTCTGGAAGTTCGCAGGCGGCAACAGTAAAGGATTCTCCCCAATCAACATTCCCAACTAGCCCATTGACTGTTTGGTATAGAGAATCCGTCCGGTTTACGGTCCGGCTACCGTAGGTCAAAGTAACACAAGGGTTTACCGGTTGCGGCCCGGTCCACCGGAATTTGTATTTTTGACTTAATATATGCAATGCACATGCCTATCTTAATTATACGGGTTGATAAAGATGCGTGGAACTACACAATGTGCTGCGCAGGTTCTTACCTCTCGTCTTAGGTTCGCAAACACCTAAACCACATATGCAACCATGAAGAAAAACAACTAACTATCTATCCCTGGGGAGCCAAAAGAATAATTATTTGTGAGTAATGTGTTATTTCCATGTATGATAAACAAATTTACAGATAGCTGATATTTAAGTTTACAGCACATGAATGAGAAAATATTCTAACAACCAGATAGCCAATTGTTATATGAGCCACATACATTACTCCAGGTGAATTTTCCACAAATTAAATCAGAAATCATTCAACAAGACATAGGTCATAAAGTTAGAACGATCTCACGATTCATGGACACAAGCTGAAAGATAAAGTAGTTCATCTTCCTACCACCCATGGTACAACATTTGGAAACTTCACAACTCTTTCTCCAACAGGAAAACTAAAATCTTTTATTGCAAAAGGAATTAGTTCTTCTTACAATATCTCCTCCAGTCTTGCTGGGAAAAAGCCCATCTCTTCTCTACGTTTCCTATTTTTATACAAAAGAAAAAATTGGTTGGGCTGCCCAAAGTGACCTTTGGGCTTCCCAACGTTTCATCTTTTTCAAAAATCCTTTTACAAACGTATTAAATTACAACAAGGTTGACCGGTCCTCTTTTGAGGAGGGTTCCGCTTGGTTTCCCAAGAATTTCTTCCACGCTGTTGTTTCAGCAGCGAGATATTCAAACGAGCTCGGTTCCAGAAACTGAATGTTTAGCTCGAACTTTTCATCCTGGTTTCTAATGGCCTCTACCCTGGCTGTGTTCAAACGCACCTTCTCTTCTAAGAGCTGTATACTGACAACTGTATGGCATCTTTCATTTTTCAGCGTTTGATCATCAATAGCTTTGATGCATTGTACTCTGGATTCTTCATCTTCCTATCCTTTCTGCAACATTTCTACAAATGCATCATGATCAGGGAACTCATATAGCCTCTGCTTGGCTTCTATCTGACATCTGTTGTAGGTAACCAGGGCTCTCCTGAAGAATTCTATGCAGACTCCTTTGGTCTTCTTGACAGTTTTCTGGAAGTCTTCTACAGTATTGATAGCGAATTCTATCAGATCATGGTCCCGTTTAAGGGCTTGTTTATCCTTGGATGGTAGCTCAGCAGGGACTTCCTCTTCATTCTCTACCCTTGCTATCCTTGTAGTTAATACTTCGAGGATGTCTTGGGACCTGTCAACAAAATAAGAATCTGTTTCCAAGATTTCTTCAAGTCGGCTATCAATCTGGAGGACCTGGCATCTTTCTTCTTCTAGAGCAGTTTGCAGGTGTAGCACTTTAGCTTTCTGGGCCAGGATGTGTTCTTTAACTGGCTGTATATCAACCTGCTGTTCCTTTGCTGCTTCCAGCTGCTCTTTAAGTCCTTTAACGTATGCGGCATTGGACTCATAGATAATAGACTGCTGCGCTTCTAGGTCTTCTATCTTTGCCTTCAACTGCTCCTTTTCATTCTTTAAGTCTTGGATTTCCTGTTGTGCACTTTCCAGAGCCTTATGTGCTGTTTCCTTGGCCTGTGCTTCTACCTAGATGGCACAGATTTCACCCTTTGTGGCCTCCATTTCTCTCAGCACATGTTCGTATTTTCTCTTAAGTCTATTGCCTTCTTCCCTTTCTTTTCTCAGGGTGTCCTTAAGCTGAGAGGAGGTCTTCTTGGATGACTCTATTTCAATCATTATTCTGTCTATGTTATCCTCTGAAGCATGTATTGCTGCTATCCCGTCCCTTATAGTAAATCTTGGATCTACATCTGTTCCTACCATCATAACCTTATCTGTTATCATTTTGCTGGCCATTTCTTCTTCCCCTACCTTTCTTTCTGTTCTCCTCATTATCCTTTTAGTAGCCCTATCATAATATACGGTGCTGAAATCAGGGACTTCTTCACCTTTTTCCTGCACGAAGGGTACCAGCTGAATCATAGGGGCAGCAGCTTCGATGGTAGTGGGCACTTGAGGGATCTGCACCTCGGGGTTTTCCTCTCCCTGACTCAACCCTGATGATGTTCTGGGAGCTTGCTGTTGCGTCAACTTAATCTGTTCAGCCTCCTGCTCTCGCAGTTCTTTGTCTAACTTTCTCTGGGCTTCTTTGGCTGCTTGCCTAGCAGCTTCTTCTGTTTCTCTGGCTGCTTCATTGGCTCGTTCAGCTACTTCGTGGGAAGCTTTCCTCTTGTCTTCTTCCCCCTTTCGCATCCACTCTGCAGCCTCATCTTCTAGCCTCTGAGCCTCCTCTCTTATTCTTTTGGCTGCTTCTTCAGCCTTAGCTTGCTTGGCTTTATCTTGTTCAGATCCTTTCCCACCCTTGGTGGGGTTCTTTGGCTTGAATCTTTTCCTGAGCACTGCCATGTTAGGGGCATTCCTATAGACTGATTCATCTTTATCGTAATGATGGCTGTATTCGAAGTATACTTTATGTTTCCTGCAGTGTTCCGCTACTTTGCTATGAGTGTCATTTCATTTGAAAGTCATCTCGCCAAAGCGGAACTTCCCAAGCTCCTCTACAAATTCTGCAGCCTACTTCACATTAGCGAAACTGCAGCTGCCTAGCTTAAATGGTAGAGGTGGATAGGCAGCCTTCTTTTTCTGAAACAAGAAGTGACCAATACCGTTAATAAACACTTGTCTTACTGCCTCTTTGTGGACTATATAATCCGTGGCATACTTTGGCAGTAGATGGGGTGTCTTTGATCCCCCATACATTCTAATATCCATGCCATTTTCGGTCAAGAAATAATCTCCATACTCTTCAATCCCTTGCATGGCATCTTCAGACATACAATCACATCCCCCCCAGAAGATGAGCTTGTATAATGGCATAATAAATTGCTCACATACTTCTTGGTAGTGACCGTGGTACAGATGAGCCCATAATGGTTTGTAAGCTGAGTAAATAGGCATTCTGTCCCTATCCCATACACACTGGAGGCCTGGGAAAGGCTGGTTACAGAGTATGCAATCTATCAGAATTGAGCTCATATAAAACTCAGATCTTTTCCGGGATTCTCCTCCTTTTGCTGCAGCTACACAAGAGAGACTACTCAATACCAGGCTGTCCCAATTGAAGACCGTTCATTCTGTTGCCACATAGAAAATCAGGGGTATCCATTCAAATTTGAATAACCTGCCATTAGCCCTCCCAAAAATCCTATTCAGCATTAGAGATATGAATCTGTAAGGGGCTCTAAGTCTGGCTGTGTCATAATCTTCAGTTGCTCTATGTCTATAGAGCTTCCCTGGTAATAGCATTCTCCTCATGGTTTCTACTAAATCCATTTTGAGGTTGTCCAACCACTCATTGGACAAGAAGACCTGAGGTTCAGGCAGATGGTAAGTTAAGGCCATGTATCCAGGGCTAAATGCAGCATAGCCCTGACCCTCAACATTACACATAAGCATTGTGTCATGGTTGGTGTGTGGCAGGATCCATTTCATTACTTCCGAGCATGGAAACAGCTCTGGCCTGGTGGTGACTTTCATAATGGCATATTTTTCTATATTTGCGTAAATGGGTGCTTCCTCAAGACCCATGTCTGGGACTTCCCTGTGGGAAATCAACCTGTATATGTCTCCCCATTTATATTCAGGTTCAACCCCCGTGACACATTGGGTGTCCTCATAGATGTACTCAGTTTTTTTTTCTGCTTCGGGTACTGATACTTCTTCCACTGCTGGGGCTTTCTTCTTCTGCCTTCTGGACATTGTGAGTTCGTCCTGCAATGTAAAACATTATGACATTTAAGCAGTTTAAATTTGTGACTTTGTGCATCAATTTATCCTTCCTCAAATGTATCATAATCGTGTCCATTCAATAAAATCAAACATAAGTTCCTCATATTGAGTAACCGTACTAGCGCACAGTATTGTGTAACGTGCTGTTATCCCATGCAACTAATACATATATTATTCAACCTTACAATGCCTTATGAATGAACCATCTTATGATATATTCTATATGCAGCAAGTTTATCAGTCATATTAGTGTTAGCATGAAATCTACATGAAACTGCAATATGCCACTTTTCACATGGTAACGATACAAACAAACTAGCATATTGTGTGCAATGTGTAATACTTCGCCATTAATCTATTTCATTAACAAACGGAGTGAAGGTTCGCGACAGCCAACATTTTAACTATAGAGCTCAGCACACATGAGACTAATGACGACTCATGCGGCCTACGGCGGAAAAGCTCCATTACCCTGACCATACATCGTTTGGGAAACATTTACTTTCTGCCCTGGATATTCCCATGGAAAACCACCCGAGCTGCTCTCAACCCACGCATTGCAAACGGCGAAACCTCCCTTTAACAGGCTAGGGATTTCAGGCGACGGGAACCGAAAGGGCTGCTAGGGGTTTCACTTTCGACACGGGCTGTGACTGGAGCAGCGAAGGAGCGACACTGTTGACCGTAAAATCTCTTTCAACAACCAAGTGCCCCCCCCGGCAAACCAATGAATTCTTCGACGGAACTGCACCTAATCGCGGGGGAAAAACAGCCTGGGTTCAAAACCCCTGGCAAGCACTTAGGGAAATAATCGCCCACCAGACTCCCCAAAGCAAGACTCCAACCCCGACCATTCCCTGTCTATCATGACCGCGCAGCAAGGCCTGGCGCAGATGGCGTAACGGCCGTTTGCGCCTGAAACCTTTCAACCCTTGCACGTAAGCAATGACTAACAGGCGAAAAGTAATCGGCTTAATAGGTTAAAAACACCCCCCCTCCCCCTAGGTTAAGATAATAACTGACCTAAACAAGCTTAAATCCTAGCTGGGCGAGGGAAAAAATGCCGGGAACCCTAACCACGGTAGAAAATCAAAATCTTTCAATGCAATGGAAAAAAAACACGAGATGCACCTACCTGGAAAACTGGCGAAATGATCAAGCTGATGACGGTTGGAATTCTACCCTCGCCACCTGGAAGCTGGTACAGTGACAGCTAGACCTTCTCTTGGCTCGAAGCACGATAGCTCAACTCACCGCAACAGTGCTCGACAATAAAATAAAAGAATACAATCCCCCAACTGTCGCACCGTATATATAACAAACGCCACACGTGCGAGCAATTAAATCGGGCGCGAAACGAAAGCGGCGTCGGGCGACTAGAGCTTCAGTCCCTCCACACGGCGGACCACCCCCAATACCAAATCGCCTGATCGGCTACATATAACGCACGAACGAGAACCAAACATTGGGCATCAGCGGATACCTTGGTCAGGTGACCAAGAGCCCAGACCCCTCCGCAACGGCGGATGCTCAGAACATGATGTCGTCCGCAACGAAGGAGTAAGAGATATCCCAACGCTCCGCCACAAGGTTGGCGACAACAAACACACATCAGAGCATTGAGGCAAGTCTAATTCTACACTGATCCGCAACGGCGGTGCTCAGAACCACAACCCGGACTGCAACGTCGGCCACAGAAGTATTCAACCTCTCCCGACGCGGAATAAAAATCACCAGAAACATAAAGGACACGGAAACCACCCGCAATGGTAAAACAAAGTAAACAACCTCCGCAACAGTCGGTGTGGAAAAGGCAATCCAGAGTATAAATTCACCCGCAACGGCGGCGCGACCAAAAACAATCAAGAGTTGAAAAACACCCGCAACGGTGGGCTCGTCAAACGGAGCAACTCCCGATACAAGAAGGTTTTGAAAGATTTTTCAAGTCAACAAGGAGCTCAATTAAAGATGGGGTTCCTTAATCATTTAAATGAGGAGAAACCAATCGATTGATAGAAACCCAATTTCGAGAAGACGCTTCAAAAATCCAAAGGCCAAAATCAATAGGCTGAAATCAAGAAAAGAACTGACTAATTCAAAGTAAGGGAGGGTCCCAAATTTTTTGAATTTTGGGAAATTGTTGCAGATGCAACAGATCCATATCAT
Source organism: Pseudotsuga menziesii (assembly GCA_001517045.1). Lineage (NCBI taxonomy): Eukaryota > Viridiplantae > Streptophyta > Pinopsida > Pinales > Pinaceae > Pseudotsuga > Pseudotsuga menziesii. Next base: position 433,611 of record LPNX010332747.1, read on the forward strand.
ATAATTTCTCAAAGGAAACAAGCAAATAAGAACAAACCATTTGATCATCAAGTTGTTGAGGGATTGGGGGAAATAGCCAATTTGTCTCATTTTGTGGAAAATCTAAGAAGCAATGAAAATACAAGCAGTGGGTCAATTACAACGTCTCAAGCGCTAGAAAGTTCTAATGTTTTAATTAAAAGAAGTTTTTCTGAGGTTGAAAATATGGAGATAGATGAAGACAGTTTGTGTAAGAAGACCAAAACATTTTCTCAAGATGGTCAAATTTCAAGTGAAATAGTTTCAGAGGAGTTGAAAAAAGTAGTTTTGATTCCTAAGAAGTCAGTGCAAATGAACTAGTTTTCTTTTGAAAGTGAAAATAATGCAGAGTCTAGTTCAGTTTTTAAATCTAAAGCAGAGTTCATGACAAGTTATGTAGAAAAGCAGATGCAGTCCTTAGAAGAGACTAATAATCTACACCCATGAGTGAGAAGTCTAGGCAACCCAAAGACGTCACTGATTTCCACTCGAGATGTAGAGAGGAACACTTTAAAATTATCTATGGTAAGTGATAAAAAGGTGGCCGAGATGAAGGTAAGATTGGATAAAATCAGTGTACTTGACAAGATATAGCTTCACAAATAGACAGGAGATATAATTTATTTAGATTTGATACATGCCATGATGAAAATTAACAAGTTGCTAGTCTTAGTAGACAAGTTGGAGGTCTAGTTGAAACACGAAAAAGTTCAAAACAAGGCGAATTCAATTCAAATAAAGAAGCTGAGGCAGATGTCATAAGCTCGGGGGATGAACCAGGAAACACACAATCCATCAAAATACTTTTGGAAGAAAAAGATAATTCCCTTTAGGTATTAAAGAAAAAGTTGAAAATTCCAAGTTCTGAACATGTTCAGTCATCGGATTTGTTGGAATTCTAAGAGCAGAAAGATAAAATTCATCAAGAAATGATGGAGTACAAAAGTAAAACCAAGAAGCTGCAAGAGGTAAAGAATAAATGGGAAACAGAGCGAACTAAGTTAATGACACAAATTTCACAGTTAAAGAAAGATTAGAATGACGAGAAAGAGATTATGGAAGAATTAATGAGCCAGACCCCTACTAATCGATATTTGTCCGTTGTCAATATCGAAAAGCCTTTAAGTGATTTTTCTGCTTATGATTTTCTAGTACCCATGTCACAAGTAAGCTTGAAGAATGTAGAGATAAGGGAATTAAAAGAAGAAAATGAGAAGATCAAATCTGAACTGACTAAAATGGTTGAAAACAAGAATAAGATATTACATGACAAAGGTCAATTTCAAAAGAAGTTTAATGAATTAAAAGAGAGGAATACAGGAAAGGGGCCTCTTCAAGGAGCCAAGCATATAATCTGGGATACATTGTCTGTGGAGGTTACTAAGTTCAGACATTATTTGAAATTCATTGATGACCAAAGTGCATTGGTTAATTTATCGAATCAGAGATTAAAATTAGTAAATGAGACCATGGAGAAGAAGCCCCCAAGTACAGCTCAGAATGCATTGAATATCTTGAATTTATTAACTTATCAAAAATTTCAGGATATAGGAATCAAAGACAGAGTGGCTATTGTACTATGGTCGAAAAAATTCATTCACAAACATCATCTTATGAAGGTAGTACAAGATAAGGCGGATGAGATGACTTCGCATATTAATGATTTTAGGCATGCTTTTAAAGAATTGTTTGAAGATGGCCTTCCCTCTTTCTAGGATGAAAGGAAGACTTTTTTTCTCGAGAACATTATCATAGCCTGCTAGTACAAAGCCGTATGGACCATTCCAAGTTTGATGACTTGGTAAAAGGACTGATTGGGAAAGTCATCGTGGACAAGTTGACAGAAGACTTCGAAATATTGCAGAAATTTCTGATTGTCATAGGAGGGATACCCACTATGTCTTATGAGAACTATATGGATCTGGAGGTGTCTATCAAATAAATGACCAAGTACGACACCGCAAGTGAAGAACAATGGAGAACTGTGGAAAGATTTAGAAAGACAAAGTATATTCTTCATCCCTAAAAATAGTTGCTGCGCGCTATGGAGCTGCTTGTTTGAGCCTTGTTGTCACCAAGTTGATTTTAATTAAATAATCTGTTATCAGGATCAAAGCATGTAGTTTATTCCTAGTGGTTAGGGATATGGTTACAAAGACTTTGATTAAATAGATTATTTAGTTATTAAATCTTCTTTGGGAAGAAATCATTTGTGTATATATTTGCATTTACTTTATGTATTGGGGGTTGGAACCCGTATGTTGGATCAATGTTTTTGAGGACAGATAATTTTTTGAAATAACAAAGTTGAATGCGTGTGGGTTATCATAGATTCTTGTGCTGTTTAAATTATAGTCTGTACTTTTCTCTCATATGTGATTATTTTTCCCCAGTGTTTACATTCCATTTTGTTTTCCTCATATCTGGAGCGTAGTGTTGAATGGTTAGAATTCATACTTGTTGTGCTCTGACTATTTTTTTCAGATATTTTATAAATGTTTCTGCTAAAGTTAATATGGAATTCATCTTATGATTCTCTATATTGATGGACTGTTCTTATTTCTTCCTTTTCCACCTAAACTCAATGAATGACTGTAATTAAGTGGTTATCTTGCCTTTGATGAAATATCATGCATGCGACCTTGTGATATCTTTATGTATTTTGAATCCATTGCCCAATGATTATGTGTATCATTTCAACCATATATATGATGTTTAAGTGTTGATTTTTATATCTGGTCTTGTTAAATTTATATTTGAGAGATCCCTCTCTAGAAAGGAAAGCCAGTTCATTTCTGAAGTGGTTTTTGCTGTTACCTTTGGGATTTACCTTTTGCAACCTGGGTACATTCTGAGTGTGAACAAATTCGTGCCATTTCCAGGGACGAAAGTGCAAATCTGCCTTGGGAAGAATGACAAAGTTTTAAAGATAAAGAAAATATTTCTATGGGAAAATAGGAATTTTTGTCAGTAGAAAAGGTTGTATATTTGCCCTCGCGATTCCATTGTAAAAAAAATTCAAAATTTAAAAGTCATTCTAGCTTTGAAAAGACATACACGAGGTAATTCTAACATTGAAATTTTAAAGAGTTTGGAAGATCCAGAAAATTTGTTTAAGAAAAAGGATAAAGAAAAAATAGATTTTTCTCTATTTGGTGCATCATCTTCTCGGGATTCTCATAGTATTTTTGATCAAGAATGGGAATTTAATGTTGGAAAGGGTTTGTTGAAATCTAAGTCTGAATCTGATATTAAGAAAATTGAATTTAACCCCCGTAGATTAGAATCTTATTTGCTGGAATCCCTTTGGAGAGATTTACAACAGTCTGCAAAAGTTGAAACACTTGTTGTTCAAAACACTCAAAATTCCTTAGTACCTTTGAATCCACCCAGACCAATGGTAGCTAGATTTGCTCCCTTGCGTTTTCCTGCTTTATTGCATGAGCTTCCCCAAAATTATTCCCAAAGAATTTCCTTATTTGATGGAGAAGGAGACATAACTACAAAACAACATGTGGCTAAATATGAAGATTTTGTTGACTTGGAGGAAGTCAATTATGCAGATGTTAAAATGCGGTTATTTGCACAAAGTTTATCAGGTGAAGCAAAGAAATGGTTTAAATACTTGTCGGATGGATCTATATTGAATTTGCAAGATTTCCAGAATGCATTCCTAGAGAGATGGGATGCCAAAAAAAATCCTTTGCAGCTCTTGTTCCAGTATAATAGTCTCAAAAAGGGGGGTTTTGAACCTGATCATGAATTTTCAAGTAGGTTTATGAGGGTTTATAATTCTATTCCAAAAGATATAAAACCTTCTACAGCTGTTGCTAAACTTCATTATGCTAGAGCCTTTGATAATGACTTTGCATTTTCATTGAGAGAAACAAAATCAACAACTCTTGCCACAATGTTTACATATGCTTTAGAGGTAGAGGCGAATATGATGGAAAGTGGAAAAATGAAACACAGAGACATTGATAGGAGGAAAAAAGAAGAAAATATGCCTTCTACGTCTTCTTCTACCACTGATATTAAGTTTGAAATGATGTTGAAGACAATGGAGAAGTTGATGGACAAGTTGACTATGGATAATAGGGCGTTCAACAAAGAACAAGCTGATCCTCAAATTAGGAATCTAAATTTTAGAAGACCAAATCCTCCTATTCCTCAACAAAATAGGCAGAGAGACATGAGAAACCCAAGAAATGAGGAAGAACAACAAATTCGACCACCATTCCCTGAGAATTATGTTGCTGATGAAGACGATCCTATCGAAAATAAAATCCATCATTTTGGAGAACTAGATTCAGAGATGTATCTTACTGAAGAAGAGAATAGCATGTTTGCACAGGAGGATGGAAATGAAGAATTAGAGAGGGAGACAGAACAATATCAGAGGGGTTACCTGCATGCTATGGATGATGTACAGAGGAAGATTAGATTGAGAACAGAGAAGTTCTTATAAATAAAGGGAGGTTAAATCCAAATCAGCCTTCCACTAGTTCTTTAAATATAGAAAAGGGAAAAGAAATAAAAAAATAATCTGTTGTAAATAAAGAAGTTGAGAATGAGATACAAAAAAACAAAGGAATGAAGCAAGTAACACCAATTGATGTAGAAAAAGTCAATTCTAGTTTCAATTTGCAGAATGAGCTTTACAAATTGAAAATTTCTATTCTTTTTAATGAGTTGTTGAGAAACAATGAATATAGAAATACCATAACAAAATTGGTTAGAGGTTAAGCAGAATTGAAACCTGATATTTTGGAATTGAATGACGATAATCCTACTATTTCATTTGGGTCAAAAGTCGAAAATATAGAGAATGAAGAAGTTCCTCCTTTTTATTTGAGTTTGAATGTGCATGATATGGTGGTCCATAATGCTATGTTAGATTCAGGTGCATCACACAATTTAATGCCAAAAGGAGTAGTTGAAAGTCTGGGAATGGAAGTGACAAGACCATATAAAGATTTGTACTCTTTTGATTCCAGGAGAGTGAAATGTCTTGGTTTGATTAAGGATATGGTAGTAGCTCTGAATAAATTACCATCTAAAACAATAGTAATGGATATGGTAGTAGCAGATATACCACCAAAGTTTGGAGTATTGTTATCGAGATCTTGGACTTCAAAGTTGAAGGGTAGTTTACAAATGGATATGTCATATGCTACTATTCCTGTTCAAGATGGGAGTAAGAGGTTGTATAGTGAGAAAAGAACTCCCTATGTAGTGAATAGTCAAGATAAACCTGAAGTTCATCATATATATGCTATTGATACTGATTTGGGGTCTTCTATTTTCTTTAATGATATTGTCCCATGTGATTTAGAATCTACATGGCAGATGAAGCCTGAGGAAAATAAAAAGGAAGAGGTGATGGAACAAGATGCTTTGGAAGAAAAGCAAAAAAGAGAAGGTTTGTGGAATATGTATTTTGATGGATTTGTGGAAAAAATAGGCGCTGGAGCTGGTGTGTATATAATTTCTCCTATCAGGGATTTTAAAGCTTTATCATATAAATTAACATTTGAATGCACAAATAACGTAGCTGAATATGAAGTTTTATTACTTGGATTGCATGCTTTGAAATATTTGGGAGCGCAGAGGATAAAAGTTTTGGGGGATTCGGAACTGGTAATAAACCAGGTGAATGATAGTTATCAAACCAAGCACCCCCGAATGAGGGCCTATAGGAACGAAGTATGGGATATGATTGGTAACGTTTTTACAGAGAATACGATTAAGGTGGTTTGTAGACATGAAAATGCCGTAGTAGATTCTTTGGCAGTAGCTCCTGAAAAATTTAAAACCCCTATTGCTGGTCAGAAAGAATATCAGGTGGACATTGTGAACAAACCATCTATTCCCGATAATTCTAAATATTGGCAGGTGTTTGAGGATGACATGTAGATAATAAGGTTTATATAATTGTCAGGAGATTTTTTAAATACTCATATTGATGCTGAAAATGACAATGGTGAAAATTTCTAGGATGATGAAGAGCCTGAAAAAGAAAGGGATGGTGCTGAAAAATTAAAGGGAACCTTAGGAGGAAAATATATTATTCAATTGAAAAATAATTTTATACCAAGAGGTTTGATTCCTTTGGAAATTTTTTTTGATCAGAATGATGTTGCTAAGAATACTAAAGTGAAGCCTGTTAAAAATGTTGTTGAAGATAGGAATATTGGTACAGAGGAAAATTCAAAGATTATAAAACTATCTAGAAATTTGCTGGTAAAAGAAAAAGAAGAGTATGTGAATTTAATGAAGAAGTATACAGATGTATTTGCTTGGACCTATGAAGATATTAAAGAATATGAAACATCTATAATATAACATACTATTCCTATAAAACCTAGGGAGAAGCCTTTTAGGAAAAAACTTAGAAGAATAAATCCTAAATTGCTGCCAATTATTGAGAAGGAAATTAAAAAATTATTTGATGCCAAAATCATCGTGACTCTAAGATTTTTAGAATGGGTTGCAAATTTCGTTCCTGTTAGGAAAAAGAATGGAGAAATAAGACTGTGTATATATTTCCAAAATTTGAATAAAGTTTCTATGAAGGACAATTATCCCTTGTCGAAGATGGATCATATACTGCAGAAGGTAGTTGGAGCTGAAAGAATGTCGATGATGGATGGTTTTTCTGGTTACAATCAGATTAAAGTACTACCTGAAGATCAAGAGAAAATTGCCTTTACTACACCTTAGGGCACTTTTATGTATGCAAAGATGCCTTTTGGCTTAATGAATGCAGGAGCTACTTTCCAGTGGGCCATGTACATTGCTTTTGCGGGAGAAATTGGAAAATTTGTGGTAATTTACATGGATGACATCACAGTTTATTCAAGATCTGATAGGGAACACATTCATCATTTAGAAAAAAAATTCATGAAGTGCAGGAAGTTCGGTATATCATTGAACCCAAAGAAGTCCAATTTTGCGTTGGAAGAAGGAAAATTGTTGGGTCATATAATATCTAAAGACGGAATAAAAATTGATCCTGAAAGGGTGAGTGCAATTTTAAAGGTAGGAGAACCCAGGAGTAAAAAGGAAATACAATCATTTTTGGGACAGGTGAATTTTTTAAGAAGGTTTGTGCCTAGTTTTGCTGAAATCTTAATGAATATTACGAATATGTTGAGAAAAGGTCATGAGATAAAATGGAATGCAGATGCTAGGAGGTCGTTTTGGGAAATCAAACAAGCAATCTTAGAGGCTCCGGTGTTGGTAAGTCCAGATTTCACCAAATATTTCTTAGTATTTTCTTATGCTTCAGAGCATACCATTGCAACAGTTTTGTTGTAGAATAATGATGAGAACATGGAGCAACCCATAGCATTTTTCAGCAAGATGTTGAGGGATGGATAATTAAAATATGATATCATGGAGAAACAAGAATATTCTTTGGTCAAAGCATTGAAAGATTTCAGAGTGTATATTCTACACTCACATGTAATTGCACATGTTCCAACTGTTGCAGTGAAAGGGATTTTGACACAACCTGATCTAGAAGGTAGAAGGGCAAAATGGATAGCTACATTATTGGAGTATGAAATAGAGATAAAGCCCACCAAGCTAGTTAAAGGACAAGGATTAGCGAAGATGATGACAAATTCAAATTGTGAGTCTTTACAGATTAATTTCTTATCCAATCAGTCTAATCAGTTGGATACAGAGGTGGAAGTGATGATTGATTTTGTTGCATCGCCATGGTACTCTGACATTGTTTATGTCCTTTGGAATTTACAAGCACCAACAGGATTGAGTAAGTCAAGAGCAAGATCAGTAAAATTGAAAGCTGCCAAGTTCTGTATTATCAATTGATATCTTTATTAGAAGGATCCTGGAGGTGTATTACTCAATTGTCTTTTGGAAAATGAATCTCAACATACAGTCAAATAATTCTATAAAGGAGATTGTGCAGGGAATCATTCTTGGAAGGTGACAACACATAAAATTCTGAGAGCAGGTTACTATTAGCCAACATTGTTTTCATACAGTGTATAAAGAAACCAGCATGTGTCATCAGTGTCATATTTTTTACTGTAAAAGAAAGGTACTTCCTCTTCCTTTAAATCCAATAACAATAGAAGCTCATTTTCAATAGTGGGGTCTGGATTTCATTGGAGAAATAAATCCCAATTCTTTAGGACAACACAAATGGATTTTAACATCTACGAATTATTTTACAAAATGGATTGAAGCAATTCCTACCAGGAAAGCAACTGAAACTGTAATCATGGATTTTCTTGAGGAGAACATACTAGCTAGATTTGGATGTCCCAAAAGAATAGTAACAGATAATGCAGCAGCCTTTAAGTCCAAGAACATGATTAATTTCTGTCACAAATATCATATCAGTCTGAATCATTTGACTGCTTATTATCCACAAGGAAATGGGTTAGCCGAGTCTTCAAATAAAATCCTGGTAAGGATCATCAAGAAGTTGTTAGAAGATAATAAAAGATCATGGCATACCAAGCTCAAATATGCTTTATGGGCTGATAGGATTAGTACCAAAAGAGCGATTGGAATGTCTCATTTCCAATTAGTGTATGGAACTGAAGTTGTTTTTCCAGCATCATTAGGTGTTCCAGTTATGAGGTATTTCCAAGAGTAGCAAGAAGAACCAAACCACATGCAAAGGAGGATAAACCAGATTATTGAGCTAGAAGAACAAAGGAGTAAGGCCTATGACAAAGTGCAATCATTGTTGGGCTCCAATCCACTAATGCAGATCAGACCTTGAGTTTATTTCAATCCGGAGTTGGTAGACTTAGAGGCATATCCAAGTATAAGGACTCAAAGATAGACTTGAATTGGAAATCTAGTTTATCTATGAAATAAACCTATTAACAAATTAAGTTACTGTGATTTGAAAACACAAAAATTCCCTTCCAGGAAAAACTTCATTTGATATTTCACTTACATAGCAATTTATATGTGAAAGATTCTGAGATAATAAAAACGAATTAAGCCTAACCCTAAACTATGAACTACGAGATTCTGTCTATTATCCCAGCACTGAATAAACACTCAATCATCAATTTCCCATACAGGAAAGCATTCATAATGTATAATTGTTCTTAATACTTCATCATCGAATAAGCAAGCGATGTACAGCATAATGAGATAGTAGTCTGAACCATTCCTTTAATATAACTAATAAAATGACAGACCTTATAAATCTTGATTGAAAGCAGTCTAACTCGTTCTGCAATAAGAAAATCGAATCCTATAAGAACTAAAACATACCATTGACACAATCCAAATCGTCCACTGGCAATTAAAAGGTGTGCAGAATCGACAATGGGGGCCCTCCAATGCCTCGTTCACACATGCAGCAAGACAATCACAGAGCTTGAACTTCAATTACATTCACCATAAAATCGATCATACATAGTAAAACAACGCAGTCCAGAACAGTATGCGTTTTCTCTCAAAATCGTGATGGATTTCTCCTCTGTTTTATGAAGTACTTATACAAATTCTTGAAAACTAGAAATGCTATTAATCTGGAAACTAATTAATGAAACATAGTCCTCGAGATCCTCTATCAGATCTGTGAAAATCAACAAAATTGGAACTTCCCTACTTTTGTGCTGAGTGGTAGCACAGGTGGTTAGCTTTGACCGTCATTGACTTGACACCTGTGAGAGCCACATCATCTATCCGTTGGAAGTTCAACCATCCTTGGACACTAAGGATCCTTTCCCCATCTTTCAGTTCACGCCCAGCTGGCCTGGAAGTATTCAACCTTGGAGACATTACGGGAAGTTATCACATCCTGTAATCCTGAATAAAAACCTTAGTTTAAATGCTTTAAAAATATCAAAATTCAATTTGTTAAAAAGCAATGACATTTATACCTTTTAGCCAAAGTTTGTGGGTGAATTTAAGGCTTTATAAATTAGTATGAAGGTTTTATGGAGGAAAATGGAAGATATTTAGGTGACAAAAAGAGGTCAAAATGGTGCCCAACATCTCCCCCAAGAGGATGTTGTTGCATGTCCTCATGCTCAAAAATATTTAACCTGGTTTATGTCAAAAACCAAAATTTTGCTGCTGACCCTCTTGCTTTTAATCTCCTGCCTGAGATGATGCATCTGTTCAAGCTTAAGATGCATAAAGGACTTTCAGTCTCTCATATTTAGTTTTATAAATCTTATTTTGCTTATACCATCTATATGCATGCTTGGAGATGCGTGTCCTCTGGACTTTAAGCTTCCAGTTGATTTCTTTTAACTTCTCATTCCTTTGCTCTAATTCCTTTATTTCAAGTTTCAACCTCTTAATCTCTTTATTGTTCTTGGAAGTTTTCTTCTTTTTCATTTTCAATGGAAGCTAGATAGAATTGGTGTCCATCTCCAATTCTTCATTCTTTTGTACTAAATCTTCTTTCTTTTCCTCTTCCATAGTTTGTTGCTCTAAGAAAAGAGAAGTTGAATCCTTTATTATTTCCTGTCTTGATGGCTTTTTCTTTTCTTTCTCTTGCTGATCCAAGAAGAGATTGATTCTTTTTGTCTATTTGATCACTTCATCAGTGTCTTGGATATCCTGCCCTATTTCATATGCTGGATCTTCTTCTTGACTCCCTAAGGCTGACTTACTTCGAGTATTCTTATACTTCCTTGGCTTTCTCTGGTAAGTGGTGAAAATCTGCTCTTGTTTTTGAAACTGTTTTTCTTCTCTCATCACACTCCTAGTTCGTATCCTTCTCTGAGGTTGTTTTGAACTTGCTACCTCAGAGTTGTCTTCATCATCAGTAATCAGCAACACCTCTTTCTTTTTCTTTTTCCCCTTTGGCGGTTTTGGGCTTGTTGCCTCAGGGTATGTTATCATCAACAATTCATCTTCTTTTAAACCTTCTTCAAGCAATTCTTCCTGCTCTTCAAACTGATTGTGAATTAAAAATCCTGACCATGTCAAATTTTGCTTTTGTAACTCATGCTGGATGATCATATTGATGAGTCCACAGTGAAAAAGGCTTGTCATTTTGTCTTTTGCATGCCTTTGGACAGCCTTAGCCATCTTAGTTAAACTCTGTAACAGGAAATAGGGCATATTAATCTCACATTCACCTTTTAAATGCTGTAACAGCTTGATATGGTAAAGATAAACAATACTGAATCGACCTTCACAAGTAATAAATTTTTGGATAACATAAACTATTTCATCCCAAGGATGAACCAGCCAGCTCCTTGGTATTCCTTTCTTCCAGTTTACTGACCCTGCTCTTGATCTACACAAAAAGGGTATCCATGCTTTCTCTTTGAATTGTTTAGTCTTGAAGAATCTTTCTCCTTGCTGTGGCAGGCCAATAATTTATGCTAAAATGTCTTCAGACAGTCTGAAGTGCAAGTTTCCCACTATAACCCCTTCTCCATCAAATGTTTCAGCAAAATCTAGACTAACATGCTCATTATGCCCATCAAACTTTTCAAAAAAAGTTACCCACTTTTTCTTTTCAAAAATCTCCATGCAATTCTCATGAATATCAGTGGGGTTGAATTTCGTTGGTTCTAGTCTAGATGACATTTTGAACTTTAATAGGAAAGAGATATGCAACATGAAACTTCAACCTTTCAAATTTTAACTCTACAATTGTTTTCTTATCCCAAAACGACACTTTGAAAATGTAGAATTGCTGCTGGTCTTAGCAGAGTCTTTAGCAAAGAAAAGTTTTAAACTTTACCTTCTTTCTGGTGTAGCTGCCTTCAATTCTTCCTATGCGATTACTTCCACAGCGAATTGGTGTCTCCATTCTTCCTTTAATCCACGGCTTCCTTCTCTCTAAAAATTATCACCCACAGCAATCGGTTTTTGCAAAGAAAAATAGTTAGATTTGGTCCCAAGAAAGATGACCAAATCGTAGTCCCCAATTTCACCAGTTCACAATACAAGATTCATGCACATTTGTATGTTGTCGTGGGGCATATAACCACGTTTTTTTTTCTCATCATTTTATGAACATGCCACTTTCCATTCAATAATTTGCTCAGGAAAGAAATTAAAGGTAAGGTTTTGATTCATATAATACACTTTAATTTC
>LPNX010332747.1:446106-465690 GCA_001517045.1 Pseudotsuga menziesii
TGCATGATATCCCTGTATGATGAGCTTGCTTCCTGATGTAGCTGGTTTGCATTTATTTATGGTTCATATATGTCCTTCTGATGTCTTCTTTATACAAGATGTTAGCCATCTCGGATTCCTTCTTCTTTGCTGGAAGTCAGGTCCCTCTGTGTTGTTGGAAATCAGGTCCCTTCTGCATATGAAAAAGACTTGGAGGGTTCCAAGAAAGCATAATAATGTTTATCCCCCTCACAGGCCTATTTATTGACTTGTCCTCAAGTCAAACAAAAACTTGATTTATTGAAAACAAAGCTATGTGAAAGGCATGAAATTTGAAAAGAATATTTTTATGAATTTTCAATGGCCAAGCGAACCTAGTTTACCATGGAAAATTCAAGTTTATGTTGTGCTAGTGACCTGGTTTTCGCAACTAAACTCCCTTTTTTTCTTGTTTTTATATATTTTTTTTCTATTTTTTTATTTTATTTATTTACTATATCAGATCAGCTAAGAAGCAGGTGAAGGAGAAACACCAATGTGTCTATCGAGCACTTCCATTTCTCTTTGCTGTGAAATCTGCTGTATAAAATCTTCCTTGTTGATAGGCTTAGTATACAGTTTGAGCCGATGGCCATTGACCACAAATGTGTGTGCTTCATCATCGATTGTTTGAAGTTTGACTGAGCCATTATCATATACCTCTGCATTCTCATATGGACCAGGCCAATGAGTTGTAAATTTGGCTTTGAAGTCTTTGAACTTTGAGTCAAACAATAGTGTCGAGTCACTGATATGAAATTGTTTCTTTTTGATAAACTTGTCATGCCATTGAGCTCTTTGCTGTTGGATCAAAATATTGTGTTCTATGGCAGCCTGTCTCATCTCATCTAGTTGATTCAATTGAAGTATTCTTTCTTACTGAGCCTTAGAAAGATCCATACCCAAATCTGCTGCTAATTTGAAGGTATGAATTTGAAATTCTATAGGTAGGAGGACTTGCTTACCGTAAACAAGCTGATAAGGAGAAAAACCAGTACTATTTTTCCAAGTAATCTGGTATGCCCATAAAGCTTTAGTAAGCTTAGCTGACCAATCCTTCCTATGCATCTGAACAGTTTTGGTGATGGTTCCTTCCAAAGTCTTGTTTGTAGATTCCACTTGGCCATTTGCTTGTGGATGGTAAGGGGTAGAATTTCTGTGCTTAATATTTTACTTTTTTCCTATCTCTTGCACTAGTTTGGAGGTAAACTGGGCACCTTGATCAGTTACAATCTCTCTAGGCACCCCAAACCTGACAAATATCTCCTCAAAAAGAAAGTTTACCATAGTCTATTCAATGGCTCTTGGTAATGGTTTGGCCTCTACCCACTTAGTAACATAGTCTGTACAAACCAAAATGTACTTCTTCCCTCGTGATGGTGGATGAATTGGACCAATGAAGTCAAGGGCCCACTTTTCAAATGGTTCAATGAGGATTTGTGGTTGGAGTGGCATTTCATCATACTGGACTGGTCGTCCCATCCGTTGACAAGTATCACAACTTCTAACATACCTCTTAGCATCTTTGAAAATAGAAGGCCAGTAATACCCCAAATTGAGTATCTTGTATGCTGTTCTTTTATCTGCAAAATGGCCACCACACGGTTCATCATGACATGCCTTTAAAATATCTAAGACTTCATCATGTTGTACACATCTTCTTATAATTAGATCATATCATGTGTAAAATAGATCACCATTGACCCATATATGCCTAGCACTTTGTTTAATAATCTTTTTCTTTTCTTTAGATGTCATAGATGGTGGTAATTGTCCTGATGATAAATAGTTAGCAATGTTAGGATACCAAGGAGTGATAGCAGAAATTGCAAATAAGTGTTCATCAGGAAAACTATCTGAAACAGGAAGAATCTCACCAGTATTGTGTAAATGAGACAAGAAATATTCCACTTGATTTTATCGTCCAGGCCAATCTAAAACAATGATATTAAATTCCTGCATTAACAACAACCATCTTGTTATCCGACCATTAGTGATAGATTTATTCATTAAATATCGTAAGGCTGAATGATCTGTATGGACAAAAATTTCGTAGCCAGTTATGTAATGACGGAATTTGTTTACAGCATGAACCACCGCCAACATCTCTTTTTCAGTGACTGCATAGTTCAACTCTGCAGGTGTCATATTTTTACTAATAAAATAGATGGCATAAGTCATGGTATGCTCTTTTTGTCCCAATGAGGCCCCTATTGTAGTAGCAAAGGCATCGGTAGAAATATGGAAAGGCAATGTTCAATTTGGTCCCCTTAAAATGGGAGTAGTTGAGAGCTTCTCTTTAAGTGTCTGAAATGCAGATTGATAGTCACCATCCCAGTTAAAAGGCACATCCTTTGAAAGCAATTTAAACAATGGCAGAGCTATCTTACTAAAATTTGCAATAAATCTACGATAATAGCCTGCATATCCTAAAAAGCTTCTTACATCTGTTTGAGTTGTTGGTTCAGATAAATTTTCAATGATTTGAATTTTAGCAGGATCTACTTTTATTCCAGATGAAGAAATGTGATGTCCTAAAACTATCCCTTCAGTCATCATCATAAAACACTTTTCATTACTGAGGGAAAGATTTGAGTCAGCACACCTTTTTAAAATTTTCTCTAGGTTTTCCAAGGAATCCTCAAAGGTACTTCCATACACAGAAAAATCATCCATGTAAATTTCAACACACTCATGAATTAGATCTGCAAAGATAGCCAAGACTGCCCTCTGAAAGGTAGCTGGGGCATTACATAAGCCAAAAGGTAAAACTTTGTAGGCATATGTGCCCCAGGGACATGTAAAGGTGGTTTTGTCCTGGTCTTCTTTTATAATACTAATTTGATTATACCCACTGAAACCATCTATAAATGAAAAATATTCTTTTCCAGCTAAGGTATCCAACACTTGATCAATAAAAGGCAATGGAAAATAGTCTTTTAATGTTTCCTTATTTAACTCCCTGTAATCTACATATATGCGCCATTTACCATTCTTTTTAGGAAAAACAACCAAGGGAGAAACCCATTGGCTGTCGGAGTTGGGGTAAATAAATCCCACTTTTAACAACTTCTGCGACTCTTCTTTGACTATTTCTTTTAGTATGGGGTTCATTCTATGTTGCGGTTGTCTAAGAGGTCTGATTTTATCATCTGTGTAAATGTGGTGAGTGCATGTCTCATGATGAATACCTAGCATATCAGTGTACTCCCAAGAAAATGCATGGGAATGTTTATTTAGCAAAGTAATCAACTGTTCTTCCTGTGATGTAGTAAGATGTGCACTTATATTCAAATGTTTTCCTGGACTGATTTCAACTGTTTTACTTTGAATATCTGTGATTGAATGAACATTAAAAATATCGTGAAGTGCCAATGCTAGAGAATGTACTGTACAATTTTCTTGAAAATTATAACCCAAAACTTGATTTGCTACAGCATATTGCATATCTCTTAATTCTACAGAAATATCAGGTTCAACAATGAAATAATGTAACAAATCTTCGTTGTTTTCTTCCTGAAAATCAAAGACTGATTGATACTCAGGACGCGCTGAATCACTTCTTCTTCTTGTTCTTTGGTCTCATTAATCCATGACATCTGATCTAATGTAGAAGGTCTTTGGGAAGAAGGGTAAAGTGCAATTTGTTTTCTCTCTATCCCATGTGAAATAAGCATACTTCTTGACCTACATCCTTTGAAAGCATCGACTGTTTCCAACCAGGGTCTTCCAAGAATCAATGGGTGCCCTCCTAGATTAGACTTTGGCTATAGCACTATAAAATCGACAGGATACTCCCAGGAGTCTAAAGAAACAATGATATCTTCTAAGATCCCTTCAGGTGTAATTTTAGACCTGTCAGCTAGTTCCAAAACTATTGTGGTTGGTCTGAGATTTGTCAAGTGAAGGTATTCCATTGTCTCTAGTGTCATGACATTAATGGCAGCACCTAAATCAATCAATGTTTTTGGAATTGAAAAATTATTGATAGTAATTGTAACCATTGGGATTCCAGGATCTACATACTTTTCAATGAAAACAATGTTAGACATTAATCCTACTAGATTTCCTACCACATGAATTTTTTATGGATCCTTCCTTCTTTTATTAAGACATAATTCCTTAACTACTTTAGTGTAAATTGGAATATCCTTTATAGCCCGTAGTAATGGAATTTTGACATACACATTGGTTAACTCATTCAAAACATCAAAATCAGGGAGGGAGATTGAAGGTTTTTCTTTAACCAACCTTTCTGGAAAAGGAGGTGTATAAGATACTAATGTTTTCCCTTTTTTGACTGTGATTTTCTGACTGTGATTTTTCTATATTTAATTTTTTTGGAATTTTCTCATTTTCTGTTTGTTCTTCTAAGATAACAGGAGATTCTTTTTGTAAAGTTTTTCCAGATCTTAAATTGATATTTTGCAGTGGGAGAATTGAGTAGGGGAGTGCCATTCCATCATCAACATTATACATGGGTCTGTCTATTTTATTATTTGGATTTGGAATTGGCTGAGCTGGCAATTGTGTAGGGTGAGTTGGAGGCTGATTGGATGGAAATTGAAGCTGTTGAGGTGGTGGACCCAACTGAGGATCCATGTTGTTAGGTTGTTGAAAATATGGAACTTGGAAAGATGGGGCTTGGACTTGATTCTGCTGGTATTGGGGATAGGTAGAAGGTTGTTGATAGGGCTGTAAATAGTCCTGTTGATATGTTTGGTTACCATGGGCATATCCTCTCCAATTTGGAGCAGATTGGGCTAATGGAGGAGACCAAGTTTGCCAGGGCATGGGTGCACTCCATGAATTCTGAATAGGAGTTTGATAATTTGTATAAAATTGTTGCATAGGATCTTGAGACATACCTGAAAATCGTGGCTGCCAAGGTCTTCGTTGTCCCATAAAGTAGAGAGACTCCATGCTTTGATTCTCCTCCATTCGAGCTACCTGCAATTCTTTCAATCTGGGGCAGTCATCAGTTTTGTGATTAGAAGTACATAAGCCACAAATTTCAACAGTATTTAAAGGACATTCTTTTAGTGGGTGTTTCTTTCTACATTTAGGACAAAAAATAGACAAAGCTTGATCTTGTTGGTCCTGTTGTTCTTGCCTTTTCTTGGTTTTTTCTACTTTGACTTGTGTGCCCAAGGTACTCAATAAATCAGTCTTGAAATATTCTAGCAAATTTCCAAGATCAGCTCTAGAGATACCAGTGTTTGCAGATTTAGTTACTTTGGTAGTGATATCCCTTTTTCCAGTTCTAGCCTTTCCTCTTGAATATTTCTGACATAAATCTTGTATCTCATCAAAGGGAAGGTAAGAGATGTCACCTTTGCCCATAACATTCAAAATATCCAAATAATCTTCTCTTATTTCTTTTAGAAATATTTTTCTAATTATCTCAGATGTCAAAGAATTGTATTTAGATTTCTGCAAGTTATATGAGAATCTTTCCAAATACTCCTCCAAGCTCTCATCTTCCTGTTGATTCATTCCAAAAATGTCATCTTTTAGATCCTTTGATCTACAATATGCCTGATATTTTCGAAGAAAGGTCTTCCTCATTTCATCCCAGCTAGTGATAGAATGCTCTCCTAAGCCCATGAACCATTTCAAGGTAGCTGCTTTAAGGGTAGCAGGGAAAAGACGAAGCTTATGGGTGTCATCAGTGTATCCATAAGTTCGACACAAGATATCAAACTCGAATAGGAAAGATTCTGGATCCTCAGAAGTCATGCCATAGAAGTTTGGTAAGACAGATGGTGGAATATTCTTCATTTTTGCCTCTTCTCCTAGGATAATGCTAGTGTCCAAAATGGGAAATTTAAAGGTGGCTTACTGATCTTCTTCTGTTCTTTCATCCCTCCCATGTCTCCTTTCTTCTTCCCTTCTCTCTTGTCTTCGTTTGTTTTCTACTTCTAACATTCTCTCATATTACCTTCTATGTTCTGTAGTTGGCCCTTTTGATGTTTCTTCCTTAGCCATTTTAAAAGTACCCATTGTTGTGATGAATCCTTTTGGAAAAGAAGGTCCTGTTACTCCTGTTTTTGGGGGGTTTTTGATAAATCTTCCTTTCTCATCTCTTTGTCTTGTCATAAAACTAAAATCTATTCTGTGTTTTTGTTTGAAATTTTTGTTTTTATCAAATAACTAAAGTTCCTTAGCCTTCTTCTACAATGCCTCCCCAGCAACGACGCCAAATTTTGGGCTCCAATCCCCTAATGCAGATCAGACCTTGAGTTTATGTCAATCCGGAGTTGGTAGACTTAGAGGCATATCCAAGTATAAGGACTCAAAGCTAGACTTGACTTGGAAATCTAGTTTATCTATGAAATAAACCTATTAACAAATTAAGTTACTGTGATTTGAAAACACAAAAATTCCCTTACAGGAATAAATTCATTTGATATTTCACTTACACAGCAATTTATATGTGAAAGATTCTGAGATAATAAAAATGAATTAAGCCTAACCCTAAACTATGAACTACGAGATTCTGTCTATTATCCCAGCACTGAATAAACAATCAATCTTCAATTTCCCTTATAGGAAAGCATTCATAATGTATAATTGTTCTTAATACTTCATCATCGAATAAGCAAGCGATGTACAGCATAATGAGATAGTAGTCTGAACCATTCCTTTAATATAACTAATAAAATGACAGAGCTTATAAAACTTGATTGAAAGCAGCCTAACTTGTTCTGCAATAAGAAAATCGAATCCTACAGGAACTAAAACATACCATTGACACAATCCAAATCGTTTGCAACAATCCAAATCGTCCACTGGAAATTAAAAGGTGTGCAGACTCGACAATGGGGGCCCTCCAATGCCTCATTCCCACACACAGCAAGACAATCGCAGAGCTTGAACTTCAATTACATTCACCATAAAATCGATCATACATAGTAAAACAATGTAGTCTAGAACAATATGCATTTTCTCTCAAAATCGTGATGGATTTCTCCTCTGTTTTATGAAGTACTTATACAAATTCTTGAAAACTAGAAATGCTATTAATATGGAAACTAATTAATGAAACATAGTCCTTGAGATCCTCTATCAGATCTGTGAAAATCAACAAAATCGAAACTGCCCTGCTTTTGTGCTGAGTGGTAGCACAGGTGGTCAGCTTTGATCGTCATTGACTTGACACCTGTGAGAGCCACATCATCTATCTGTTGGAAGTTCAACCATCCTTGGACATGGAGGATCCTTTCCCCATATTTCAGTTCATGCTACCCAGCTGGCCTGCAAGTATTCAACCTTGGAGACATTACGAGAAGTTACCACATCGTATAATCCTGAATAAAAACCTTATTTTAAATGCTTTAAAAATCTCAAAATTCAATTTGTTAAAAATCAATGACATTTATACCTTTTAGCCTGAGTTTGTGGGTGAATTTAAGGCTTTATAAATTAGTATGAAGGTTTTATGGAGGAAAATGGAAGATATTTAGGTGACAAAAAGAGGTCAAAATGGTGCCCAACAATCACATCAGGAAAAAATAAAAAATACTTTTGATAGAAGGGTGATGGAAGAACAGTTTCATATTGATGACTTGGTCTTGAAATGGGATGCTCCCAAAGAAGATAAAGAGGGAAAATTTGATCACATGTGGGTAGGTCCTTATGTTATTGCTGGACACAGAGGGAAAAATGCATTTCTTTTGGAATATCCAAACAGGGTTTCTTCGGATAGTAACCCTATTAACGAGAGATTTCTGAAGCATTGCCTGTCATAGGAAGGAAGGTAAAACTTGTATCGTAAGTTTGTAAATATTTATTTTCTTTAAAAAATCAGTATAGATGGTGAACCGAATGTTTTTGAAGCTCGCAGTGAAAGCCCTAAGATTCAGGATGCAAGCCATTTCTTTCTAGCTAAATATATCAACAAGAAAGGTAAAATTTTTGGAAGGTAAAATTTTTGGAAGCTTTCATGTAAATATTAAAGATAGGCACTTGGTCTACGAGTTCTTTGATACCTCGCAGGGAGGATATCATCCCTAGATGGAGCCAGTTGTTAACACCTTTAACTTGAAGAGTATTGAAGGAAACATGGTGGAGAAAAATGAGGGTTACATGAACTTTGGTTAAAGAATAACAATGTGAAAATATGATAAAATGGTACATAAAAGATAAAATTATCTCATAATACGATGGTATAGAACAAAAGAGGTGAAAATCAATGGTTTAGAACAGATCCGCTCTGTGGAGATGCACAGGAGATAAGGATAGGTAGAGATAATTAACAAAGCATGAGGATCAATGTTGTGGGACCAAGTCGGTAAAATCTACGGTTGATAAGAAGTCCGCTCCAGAAATATGCGCATTGTTAAAAACAAAAAGGCCCAGCGGAATGTGTACATGTAAGTTAATCCAACGGCTTAAACATAAAGCAAGTATTCATCAACGGTTGTCATCAGCTCCGAAGGATAAAGTTGCGCAGCAGTTGAAGTGGAAAGGAGGTAGTGGAATAAAAACCACGATACACGTAGCGGCTCACAGTACATTCCACGAAGAAAAATGGTTTAAGGAAAACCGCTAAAGGGAGCGTCCGGGATAGACCTTTATATAAGGTGAAGTTGACTTATTTTTGAAAAATCATTTTTTATTTTGCATGCCGGGACGAGTGAAAGGGATAGCCCACCATCCTTTTTCATTCAACTTCACATACATACAGTTACAGTCATAGGTAAGCTTCGAACACTCGAGCTTTGTTTACAAAATTATTGTCATTTTTCTACTATGGAGAAAGAGAAAGGGTTAGAAGGTCTTAACCGAGTCCTGGATGAAAGAGAAGAATTCATGGTTGATAGAGACAGAGATGTATATGACCCATTTCTATCAATTGGAAATGTATCAGTTACTAAGGAAATATTGTGGCAGTATAATTTACAGGGAAACGACATTTTGAATGCCTATAAGTCCTTTCTATATTATTTCTCCATTGAGCAGACCTTACCTTTTCCCAAATTCACTAGATGGTGTGCAAGTAATTACTCACCTTCTGAGAGAATCATTATGAGTCATTCCACATCCAAGATATTGTGTACGATTGATGCGAAATTTATTCGTGGATTCCTTAATTTACCTAATAATTACCCTAACAGTGGTGAGTCTATGAATGAGTCTATTTTAGCCGAAGTATAGAAAGGTTGTAAAACTGCAATTTGATGTGAATTTTTGTCTAGTATTATTAATGAAGGTCAATCATTAGAGGGTATCTTTTTGCCATACCGTATTCACATTTTCAAAGAGGAGGTCCAATCGGTTGTATCTTTGGTCTACCATATTTTAGGTCTAGATAATGACATTCATGTCAATGAGATTGTCTTGGTTTCTTATTGAAAATGAGTTCAGTTAGTCTTGAGTCTGAGTCCCATCCAGTCCATTTCTTCAGTTTGGATGAATATTTAGTAGAGGCCATTCATATCCAATTAGTTGAGTTCCCAAAGATTAGATTTTTCAAATACCAATCATATTTGTTGAACATGTTATGTTAAAACGTAACTGAATTACAATTCTTGACTACTATATTCTCTTCGGATTTGCTGAAGCAAATCAATTTGTTCGAATTCATGAATTCCATTATGTCGGAGATATACAAGTTGCTATTTGATGAGCTGTTTCCCAGAGTGTTTGAAGAAATGAAGGTTATGATGCAATCGTCACTAGAAGACAGGATTGGGGATTGTTTTTTGTATAAATACTTTACCATTTTAAGAGTGTAGGGTTTCACCGAAGAGCCATACAGGCTGCCTGCTTTCCTTACCCCTAGAATCTTTGCACTTGAATACATGAGACAAAGATTATATGTAGAAGAGGATCATTTTGGAGCCTTCAAGAAGTCCTCCAATATCAAATTTCCCCTTAAAGTTGGTTCATTCATCTTTAAAAACAAAGGTGCCTTGGTGATTGTGGAAAAATTATTGGAAAACATGGATTTTCAAAAATAACAGAAGGTCAATTATGATCCATATCATATAATTTCTCAAAGAAAACAAGCAAATAAGAACAAACCATTTGATCATCAAGTTGTTGAGGGATTGAGGAAAATATCAAATTTGTCTCATTTTGTGGAAAATCCAGGAAGCAATGAAAATACAAGCAGTGGGTCAATTACAGTGTCTCAAGTGCCAAAAAGTTCTAATGTTTTAATTAAAAAAGGTTTTTCTAAGGTTGAAAATATGGAGATAGATGAAGATAGTTCACGTAAGAAGACCAAAACATTTTCTCAAGATGTTCAAATTTCAAGTGAAATAGTTTCAGAGGAGTTGAAAAAAGTAGTTTTATTTTGAAAGTGAAAATAATGCAGAGTCCAGTTCAGTTTTTAAATCTAAAGTAGAGTTCATGACAAGTTATGTAGAAAAGGAGATGTAGTCCTTATAAGAGACTAAGAATCTACTCCCATGAGTGAGAAATCTAGGCAACCCAAAGACGTCACTGATTTCCACTCGGGATGTAGAGAGGAACACTTTAAAATTATCTATGGTAAGTGATAAAAAGGTGGCCGAGATGGAGGTAAGATTGGATAAAATCAGTGTACCTGACAAGATACAGCTTCACAAGTAGACATTGGATATAATTTATTCAGATTTGTTACATGCCATGATGAAAATTAACAGGTTGCAAGTCTTAGTAGACAAGTTGGAGGTCCAGTTGAAACATGAAAAAGTTGAGAACAAGGAGAATTCAATTCAAATAAAGAAGCTGCAGTTAGATGTCATAAGCTCATGGGATGAATGATGAAACACACAAGCCATCAAAAGACTTTTGGAAGAAAAAGATAATGCCCTTCAAGTATTAAAGAAAAAGTTGAAAATTCCAAGTTTTGAACATGTTCAGTCATCAGAGTTGTTGGCATTGCAAGAGGAGAAAGATAAAATTCATCAAGAAATGATGGAGTACAAAGGCAAAATCGTGAAGCTGCAAGAGGAAAATAATAAATGGGAAACAGAGCGAACTGAGTTAATGACACAAATTTCACAGTTAAAGAAAGAACATAATGACGAGAAAGAGATTATGGAAGAATTAATGATCGAGACCCCTACTGATGGAGATTTGTCCATTATAAATATTGAAAAGATTTTAAGTGATTTTTTTGTTGATGATTTGCTAGTACCCATGTCACAAGTAAGCTTGAAGGATGTAGAGATAAGGGAATTAAAATAAGAAAATGAGAAGATCAAATCTGAACTGACTAAAATGGTTGAAAACAAGAATAAAATATTACATGACAAAGGTCAATTGCAAAAGAAGTTTAATGAATTAAAAGAAAGGAATACATGAAAGGGCCTCTTCAAGAAACCAAGCATATAATCTGGGATACATTGTCTATGGAGGTTACTAATACATTATTTGAATTTCATTGATGACCAAAGTGCATTGGTTAATTTATCCAATCAGAGATTAAAATTAGTAAATGAGACCATGGAGAGGAAGCCCCTAAGTACAACTCAGAATGCACTGAATTTCTTGAATTCATTAACTTATCAAAAATTGCAGGATATAGGAATCAAAGATAGAGTGGCTATTGTACTATGGCCGAAAAAATTCATTCACAAACATCATTTTATGAAGGTAGTACAAGATAAGGCGGATGAGATGACTTTGCATATTAATGATTTCAGGCAAGCTTTTAAAGAATTGTTTGAAGATGGCTTTCCCTCTTTCTGGGATGAAGAAGGAAGACCTTTTTCTCAAGAACATTATCATAGCCTGCTAGTACAAAGCCGTATGGACCATTCCAAGTTTGATGATTTAGTAAAAGGACTGATTGGGAAAGTCATCATGGAAAAGTTGACAGAAAACTTTGAAATATTGCAGAAATTTCTAATCGTCAGAGGAGGGCTGCCCACTATGTCTTATGAGACCTATATGGATCTGGAGGTGTCTATCATAGAAATGAACGAGTACGACACCCAAAGCACAGAACAATGCAGAACCGTGTAAATATTCAGAAAGACAAAGTATATTCTTCATCCTTAAAAACAGGTGTTGCACGCTACGGAGCTGCTTGTTCAAGCCTTGCTGTCACCAAGTCGATTTTAATTAAATGATCTTTTATCAAGATCAAAGCATGTACTTTATTCCTAGTGGTTAGGGATATGGTTACAAAGACTTTGTTTAAACATATTATTTAGTTATTAAATCTTCTTTGGAAGAAATCATTTATGTATATATTTGCATTTACTTGATGTATTGGGGGTTGGAACCCGTATGTTGGATCAATGTTTTTGAG
Source organism: Pseudotsuga menziesii (assembly GCA_001517045.1). Taxonomy (NCBI): domain Eukaryota; kingdom Viridiplantae; phylum Streptophyta; class Pinopsida; order Pinales; family Pinaceae; genus Pseudotsuga; species Pseudotsuga menziesii. Next base: position 458,375 of record LPNX010332747.1, read on the forward strand.
GACAGATAACTTTTTGAAATAACAAAGTTGAATGCATGTGGGTTATTAGAGGTTCCTGTGCTGTTTACATTACAGGCTGTACTTTTCTCTCCTATGTGATTGTTTTTCCCCAGTGTTTACATTCCATTTTGTTTTCTTCATATCTGAAGCGTAGTGTTGAATGGTTAGAATTCATACTTGTTGTGCTCTGACTATTGTTTCAGATAGTTTATAAATGTTTCTGCTAAAGTTAATATGGAATTCATCTTATGATGCTCTATATTGATGGACGGTTCATATTTCTTCCTTTTCCACCTAAACTCAATGAACGACTATAATTAAGTGGTTATCTTGCCTTTGATGAAATCTTATGCATGCGACCTTATGATATCTTTATGTTTTTTGAATCCATTTCCCAATGATTATGTGTATCGTTTCAACCATCTATGTGATGTTTAAGTGTTGATTTTTATATCTGGTCTTGTTAAATTTATATTTGAGAGATCCCTCTCTGGAAAGAAAAGCTAGTTTCTTTCTGAAGTGGTTTTTGCTATTACCTTTGGGATGTACCTTTTCAACCTGGGTACATTCTGAGTGTAAACACTTGGTACTACCGTTAATTTTATCTTGTGCATTTAGGTGGAACCATGGAGTGAAAACTTGAAATTAAAGAAGATGCACACTGATCTATATGATAATGCAAGTTTTCCTCTTCAATGAAATCTACCTAAGAGAGGGAGAGAGATTTACTTTTCTTCCAAAAAATGCACACCCAAATGCAAATGCAATTCTACCTTTCCAAATGAAAAGTAAAATATCAATGCACCCCAAACAATCTTCAAAGCAAATAAGAAAGAGATCTAGAGAACATATAGCATAAATCAAAATGTTTCCTATCGTTTCATGCTTGAAAAAGACACATAAAAACTCAATGAAAAGATTATTTCACTAACGTTTCCAAACAAATCTAACTCTAATGCACGCAAAGCTGAAAACAGATATTTATTCTCAATGAAAGTAAGATCTAGAATTTCAAACAGTCATGCACTAAACAAGAAGAAAATTGTTCAACAAGCTTGCGAATAAAGAAAAAGAGAGAGAAAACTAAAACTTCTCTTTGTAATAGACAAGGAAACGAAGATCCAATCTTTCCTACCAAGCACTGAAAAAATCAGTATGCAAAAGGGAACAAGAATTACCCAAGTAAACAAAGACTCAAAACAGCATGGATCACTCATGCATTCCAAGTCCAAAGTAAACCAAAGCCTACACATGAAAATAAAATGTATATTTCCAATTCCAATGAATAATATCTACAGAAAAGAGCAAGAGGTTTCAAGGAAAAAAAAGAACACGAAATCTAATGCAAGAAATATAAACTCTCTTTGAATGCAAAAAGAATATAACACTCAAAGTGACTGCAGAATACACAATTCATGGCCCCTCCTGGCCGTGAGGGAGCATTGTTTTTCAAAAACACACTTCATTTTCATCAAAAAGTAATCCAAAAACACACAAAAATCAAAATACAAGGTTTGGAATAGGGCCTACTTGGCACTGAGCAGATGAAGCTGCTAACAGGCGGTTTTGAGGAAGAACTGCTTCTTGCTCACTCGATCCAGGCGGTGGCACCGCGTATTTCTAACTGGACTCAGGTGGTGGCATCACTCCTTGCCAACAGAACATGTGCAGTTCCCTGAAATCACCCAGAACAATAGGAGAACGAGAAATCAAGTAAGAAAAAGACTAGATCAAGGCAAATAATAATGAATTGAGTATGGAAACAGAGCATAAAAGACTGAAATGACTCAAATCTGAACAGATATGGAAATTTCAAACCCCAATAATGCGAGTCAGAAAGAAGATCTGACTGAAAAGAGTTGAAGAAAATGGAGCCTAGATTCGAACAAGAGTTGCAGACTGAGGAAGATCAGAACAACTGATACACTAGTCCCCAACGGGGTTGCAAGATTTTTTAGTTGGAATATTTCACCTCCTGTGGACAGCAAGGTGTTCCACTAGTCTGAATGGTTCAGATCCAGAACAAATAAATCATAGAGGCTGATAACTCTCCCTAGACACTGTAGATATTTGGAATACAAGTCTTTGACAATTCACTTGCATACCTGCAATCAAGCTCAACACAAAACAGATCAAAGAAACCAGGATATGATCTACTAATCTATGCTAGTGACTAAGGAATGTAGCAATATATATTTGAAATTAAACATCAACAATATATATGGGACAGAAAATCAACTTGCATTAGAAATTTGAAGAAGTTTACAACCAAGCCTTAGTGTTGACATGCATCTCCATGAAACCAACTCTTCATCCCCAAAAGCTCTGACTCTAGCTCTCTATGCTCTCTCCAAATGATCTTGAGCCAATAATCAATCCAACAACATAACAATACCTTCAATTTTCTCTCCCCAACCATGGCTATGAGCTCATATTTATAGGGCTTTAATGGATAGAGATGGTTGAGAAATTAGTGGGTGAGGTGGCCTCTAAGATCTTAGGATGAGGGATCTCGTGCTCAAGCAACCCACAACAGTAGGGATAAGGCAGTACATGAGGCTTATCATCTAGAAGCCTCAAGAAAATTATCTTTTTCCCTTTTTACCCAGGATACCGTGCTTCTCCTTCTATGACAGAGCAGTTCTGGTAATAACCGCCTATGGACCAAGGGCAATGGGTGGTGGCACCGCTATGTGGACAACCTCTGAAAGGCAGTGCGAGCAGGGCACAGTTCGAGATTCTAGTTCAGACTAATGGATGTTGTTGCATGAGGACATGCAACAGAGTAGTTGGGGGAGATTTTGGGTCCCAAAATGCCCCTTTTCAACCACATCCCTTATACCCTATTTGTCTTGTGTTATTCCATTTTCTTCACCAAACAAACATTCTTTCCTCACTTGAGCCCTGAATATTCATAGGTATGATTATTTATTGTCTTATCGTATTACACTAGTGGAAAATGAGAGATTAGCTACCAAAAAAATGACCAAAATCCACATATCAATGACCACTTTTGGTTTGGCGATCGCTGGTGGCTAATTTGCGGTCTTTTATTACATGACCAAAATTGGTCATTTTTATTTTGGTCATTTATAGCTTGTCGGTTGGTCATTAATTTGGTCATTAATTTGGTCATATATTTGAATCAATGACCAAATATATGACCACATTTGTGACCAAATTAATGACCACATGACAAGCTAGAATATGACCAAATTTGGTCACGTAATAAAAGACCATAAATTAGCCACCAAAACTGATTTTTGGACATTGATATGCAAATTTTGGTCATTTTTCTGGTCATTTATATCTCATTGTTTGGCCGCATATCTCTCAATTATTGGTCATTTTATTTGTGAATTTTGGTCATTAATCTCATTTACTGGTCACTAATTTAGTCATTTTTAGTCGATTTATGTATGGTCATTATATTTTAATAGTTTTAATGGTGTCCATTATTAATCAATATAAATTTTTAATTTGATATTACGTTTAAATTAAAAAAAGAATCATACATTTATTCTCATCTAATACACATGTGAATTATGCAATGTCACATTATAATTAATTACAACACTTGTAAATAATATCTAATACACATGTAAATCATGCAATGTCACATTAATTAGTTAATAATTACAACATTGGTACATAATATAAAGTACAACCATATATATAAGTTTTAAACCACAAATTATATTATATGAAATGTCAAAAGTATTACAATAAATATGAGTTTTGGCACAAACACATATTAATTTTCATATAAATTTACAGGAAAATCATCACTTTTCAAAATATTACAATGGCTAAACCATCATACTTGCACTTGGTTGCAAAACCATACTTAGATCCCACATCAACATCTTCAAAACCATACTTAGATCCCACGTCAGCAGCTTCAAAACCAAACTTAACAGCTGTAAAGCCTCAACATCAGGGTCTTCATACTGAATGACAAATCCTCATTAGCAGGCTCTTCATACTCAATGGCCCACTTATAAGTTAAGCTCACTCCTGCAAAATCCAATAAAAAAATATCACTTGTAAAATAGAAAAACAATGAACTGTAAATTAGAAAAACAATGAAGCAAATTATTTATCTTGTTCAACAACTAACAACAATAACCAAGATCATGTGCAAAATAGGAAAATCTAATCTAACAAATTCAATTTAAGAATTGGTTAAAATTAAACTTGAATGGCTAAATATGCAACTATTTAGTACCTAAGAAAAGTAAAACTCAGCTCTAAACCAGGAAATGGATTTCAATAGGAAATATATTCAACGATTCCACAAAACAATTATGCTCGACTACACAGGTAGAAACCTATATACATAGTGCAATCTATGAAAGAGTTCACCCCTATATGTCATGTGGTTAATGAATGACATGACAGCTATGGAAACTGAAGAATGATTTAAGAAAGTCTCAAATCCAACGCCTTAGTGAAAAAATGCGTGCATACCTCCTATGCCTTAGTGAGTACGTGTTGGTGCAGACCTCCTATGCCTTAGTGAAAAAATGGGTGCATAACAAGCATATAGGTATGTATGTCTGAGCCCCCAATCTTTGCTATCTGATAATAAAAAATCCACAGATAGGCAAAGAGTTCAAATATTGGGGGTCACACTGATCCTAGAGTTCCTTGAGGATGTAGGCAGGGTGCTACTGTAAAATTCAAGTAGATAATTTGAACTTAATTAAATCTCCATATATCTATCTTAACCATGAATCATCATTGCTTAGCATGGAGGTAGATGTATCTATGATTTATTTTGACACAAAATTTTCTTATAATTTGATTTTTTTCAATTTAACTTTTAATGTTAAATAAGCTACATATCACCTTTAGCGCATGTTCCCTTACTATAGGAGAAGGGTGTCGGGCAAACTGTAAGGAATGCGTCAATATTACTAAAAACAAATTAAATTACCTTTTCCTTTGTAATTAATTAATTTATATCAATTAATGAATGCAAGGTTTATCACATTTACTTATTTACTTAAAGTACCAAGAAAATTAATTTTGATCTAACATGAATCGATTAACAAATAGAATCTTGAATTGGGTTAATTCTTGACTACATCTTTGTCAGATATGAAATGAAAGCAGCACTATACCCTGTGTTGCACAGGTTGGGTGTTGGTGCATGTATAACTGCATCAAGGGTTAAAGCTTTTAAACTATGAACAAAGTAGTGCAACACTGAGTATAAATAGAGTCTAGATAGAATCTATGAAACTATCACTAGACACAAAACCTAGCGCTAATAGAAAATTAGTTTTCTTTTAGCAACTTGTCTAAACCATCTATAGCATGATCAAATATACAACAATAAATGAGTTGACATGTCAGACAAATAATAAAACTTCAAGGCAATCTTGGTCTCTCCTCTGAAGTTAGGACCTTTCTTACCAAATGAATAAAATAAACAACACACCCATAAAACTAAAAACAACTGACCACAAAATAGGAAAATGAACAATGAAACGAGGATAATACAATACAATATGATTTGTCGACAAGATTTGCAAACTTAACTATTCATTGAAAAAACAGAGTACCTATGACTTTGCAACATCAACATATTTAGCACGTCTCTTAAGTTCTTCCATTTCCCTACAATCCTCTTCAGCTTTTTTAATATGATTTACAACTGCAAACAAAATATGTCCCACAAGAAGGACAATTACAAATATGCTGAGAGATGTTCCGATGGCTGAAAATGGTAGCTTTGGATTATCTAAGAATCTGTAATAGCCACAAATAATAGGTCTTGAGAAAATCTTAAGACTTAGCAATTCTACCTTATCAAAAGGAAAAAGGACTTCATATTTTTCCTTGTCAAAAGGAAACAACTGATAGTACATTGAAATTAAACCAAGTAGATACCTTGTGTCAAATTCAATATTCAAAGAAGGATTCAAAAGCCAACCCCATAAAAATGATTTGAAGGAACTCAAATTCAGGGACAATCTGACTTCCTCACAAACATATCATGCAAAAACTCACAAGAAATGCCATTTGATAAAACTCCTTACAAACCATTGACTATTAAAAATTCCTCCTAAACCCTAAACCAGCCTCAAGGTCCTCTTTCAAGGCTGCACGTTAGAGATCCACATAATTGGTGAAATACCTTGTGAGAAGATTGTTCATTTTGTTGAACTGTTTAGATATCAATTATCATATTAGTCAAATATGTTTAGTGTTCTGAATAATGGTAAGAAGCAAAACCACAGAAAACACTACATTAAAATACTAATGCAACCAAAAAAGAAATTCATAATACACTAAAAACGAATTATGATTTACCTGTGGCAATGATAAGAAAAGTGAGTATGATCAAAATTGTAACCCTTGATTGTTGTCAATTGCACCTTTGTACTTGTTTATTCTTACTAACGACAACGACACAGAGTAATGCTTAATCAGATGGAGTTTCAGCAATGTTTTATTTGTCTGAAAATATTGTGCAATTTCCACCCTATATGAAAACTGGGTTGGGCATTAAACACTAAAAATTTTGACATTGAAACTGGGAGGGCTGAGAATTGAGAGAACTTTCAAACCCATATGAAATTCTATAATATGCAACAAAACATGGCAAATAGACATGGAAAATAGTTTCCAAGATGATATTTACAATGGTAATGATATTTCAGAAGTCAGTGTGAGCATGTAAAAACTTAGCAGTAAAAGGCAATTAAGTAATGTGTCAATATAATTCAAATTCATTATTTCCAAATGACGAATAAAAAAGGATTATAGTGAAATTGTGTTCCAATCATCTGTTGGTTAAGATTAAGATAAATGAGGATATGGTAATGTCTTGAGCAAAACATACTTGTGATAATAACCCAGACATTTGTGTGAAACACTTAAGTTGTGGTGACCACAAAGATGGCTTGCAGAACATTGGTAATGCTACAGTGATTTTTTAGACATTGAGCATTACAAAAAATTGAGTACAAATGTGAGGTTAGTGACCCCCAATAAAGAAGTGTTTGTTTCCAATAGGTGGAAGTCTAGTAACAACCATTCAAGGAAAACAATCAAGGATTGATGAATGTTGAATGCATGAGACTTCAAAGGAAGAGAATCGGTTCTAATTATGAGATGTAGAAGAATTTGTCAATGAGCTCCAGTGGAATTATGGTTTGAAAATTAGCATCAGTGACAAAGATAAAGACATCACCAATGGAATATTATGATGCCCAACACTTAAGCAAGAACACTCAATCATATCTAGCTTGTGGTCTATTTTATTTCACTGACTTAAACATGTGAACCTTGAAAGTCTCATTATT
>LPNX010332747.1:473197-497451 GCA_001517045.1 Pseudotsuga menziesii
ACTCTAGTTGAAACTTCCTAGGAAATTTCCAAATCCCATGCCCTAGAGAGTGGATCAACAACTCCTTAAAAAAGGAGGAACCATGTATAAGGGGGAAATGGCTCACGACCTCAATATTAATTGTGTGGATTGCTATCTCCAATGCCTTCCCCTACAAGCCACACTCCATTTGAAACTTCCTAGGCAATTTCCAAATCCCATGCCACACTCCAGTTGAAACTTCCTAGAAAATTTCCAAATCCCATGCCCTAGAGAGTGGATCAACAACTCCTTCCCCTACAAGCCACACTCCAGTTGAAACTTCCCAGGAAATTTCCAAATCCCATGCCCTAGAGAGTGGATCAACAACCCCTTAAAAAAAAGGAGGAACCCATGTATAAGGGGGAAATGGCTCACGGCCTCAATATTAATTGGCTCATAGAGAACAAAACATGTCACCCATGTATACGGGGGAAATGGCTCATGGCCTCAATATTAATTGCACAGAGAACAAAACATGTCACAAATGGGATTTGAGCACAGGTAGAGACAATAACATTTCTTTTCCAAACCATCTAAACTAGACCCAATTGATAGAGGTACATGTCCTTTGTCAACCTCGACTAATTTTGTTTGCCATATCCAACCGTAGAAGGTTGATCATCACTTCAGCGCACCTTTGAGGGATTTATATTAGAGAATTCCATGTTGAATTGGGTAGGGTATTTGAGAAAAAATTATTAGACATTGAAGGTCTGGTTACCTCATAGAAGGAACTACCTACTCTACATACATGATTCAATAGCATTTAGAAGGCACTACCTACTCTGCATACATGATTCAATAGCATTTTGAAGTCTAGGTAACGTTTTTGTCATGTATTTTGAACAGATTAATTAAGATCCTCCGTGACATTATAATAAACTCACGCATAGTTGTAGTAATGCTGATATACTGTTACAGAATACTTGGCTAACAGAACAGAGCATTGCTACAAAGAAAATATAGCATCATTCCTTTGAATTCTACCAGCTGGTAAAGTGTGCAGAAATTATCAAACAGGGCTATATAGCAGCTCTCCTTGATGAGGAAAATTGGACATGTAGTTCAAGTGACACTCCAGCATTATTTGTAGGTAAGAAGGAATGAACTGTGGTTCAAGCAGTAGATCGAAGACAAGAAGGATGCATGCGTCTACTGTGGAAAGCATGGAAACCTTGCTTAGGATTGCAGAATACTTCTGATGAAGGAAACTAGGAGGCCCATTTTAGGGCCCTTGTCACTTCAGTTAGTTTTTAAAAAATCACATGAACCAATAGTAATAGAGCAATCAAACTATAGAACAACTGTGGGAGCATACATATTCAATTCCATGCCACAAAACTTATCTTATTTGCTGCAGATACCATTTTGAGCACCCTCTGAAAGACACTTGTATTTGTGTATCTGGGTGCCCAAAAATATAAAAATGTGCCAAAACCACCACAGTATAGAATCAGGCCCTTGGAAGCTGGATGCCATTACTAAGCAGAGCCTTGTAGTGAAAAGGCATCGTATTTTGAACATATGGGAAATAATTACACTTCTGAAAAAAACACAGCTTCTTCACAAATGGGATATCGTATAGCTATTCCATGTCAATTACGCCATTAGCATCTAGACATTAAGAGATTGTATCTTCAACTCTTGCCTACAAATCCTAGGCTGATTTCCTTATTATTTTAATAATATAGGATGACCAGAGATGGCCCAGCCTTGGTACATATTCAAATTCTAAACTGGACACTCAAGTCCCACAAAGGTCTATCTGATTTGTCATAGTATCAGGCTTCTTGGGGATTAAAGGACAAAGTGGTTTTCAACTATATATCTCTCCCATATTTCTCTGTGTGTTGGTGTTCTCTTGCGCTACATTGATAAGGATATGTCACATATGCAGTGGGAAAATATTCTATCTAACATGCGTCTATTGTGAAAACACATCAAATTGTCGGATGTATTTTATGCAAAGCAAAAGATCAAATGACAGAAAGAAATATGTGTCCTTAGTACTTACATCCAATTCACAATCACAGATCTCGATTTTTTTATCAAGGATATGACAGATGCCCATGAGCTTTGAGCATTGTGATGGGTCAACTCAATTGGAGATTAGGATCCAGCCGATAAGTTTTTGGAGCTTTGCCAACATAGCAAATGAGATGACATCTCAGAATTCTAATACTTCAAAGGGAAGAGGGGACAAACAAACCTAGTCATGGTAGGATTGTATAGTGATTTCATGAGAAATATACTTACTAGCATCTGCCATCTAGACCATACACACATTCTAGCTTCATCTTATGACTATATGCAAAATCATCCAATTGTTTCATGAATTTCAAAAATGAAAAAGATCAAGAAACAAAGAAAAATGAATACTTACAACCAATTTAGAATCTCATACCCACAACTGTTTTTTCCAAACATATGACAAATACCCCGCAAGCTCTAAACATGATCATTGATTCGCTCAATTGAACATTAGGATCCAAAAAATAAGTTTTTGATGTCTTACATATCTGAACATTACGATAGATTCACTCAATTGGAGATTTAGTGTCCAGATAATAAGTTTGGATGCCTCACCAATAGGCCAAATGACAATACATCTCTTAAATTTGTAGGGTATGAATTAAATTATATAATCTCATCTTATCTTGCATTTATTAATTCAAAAAAAAGAGAGGAGACAAGTTACAACAAACCTCGTCGCGGCTAGATGGATCTGTTAAAACCCTATTGATTATCCTTCCATCATTAACAGTCTCGGCAGTGCAAAGGGTAAGACCTTCTTTCTTCGGGAGGATTGAATATACCAGCGTAGCTAGACTACAGTGGAGCCTTTGTTGACAACTAATGATAACCCTGGTCTCCATTTTGTGCAGAAATCCATTTTGAAATCATAAGAAAATTGAACATGAAAATGTCAATTCGCGGCTTCTGGGCCATGGAATGGGAGCGTTGTACTTAGGTGGAGTGGGAACAAGGCAATTTAACCGGTTCTCTTTGTCCGGGAAAAGATGTTCAAACCTCTCCCCTCTCGCCATGGATTTGAGCTTGGAAATTGCAGCAACATTGTCCAGGAAGGGTATATACTCACTCATATTCTTAGGGCACGGTTTGAATCTCTCAACCTTGGTGTCCACCCCGATCTCGGTGCTCCCCTTCACATTCTTAGATCCATTGAATGATTGCTCGAATATGTCCATATTAGAAACAGAGGTGTCATTATCAGTGTCATAATCATCTAGGTTGTCATCCTCCCCCACCAAGAAATGATCCCGCATTACTCCATCGCTGTCCACCATGCCAAAGGAAGCTGGTGATGGTCATGGTGGTGGTGATGGAGGAGGAAGAGGGGGGTGGGTTTTGTGATGTTTAGGGAAGAGAGGTCATAGGTTGGAGCCTCGGTGCGTGCAAGGGAAACCATGTGGGATTGAACCGAAGAGGAAATTGAGCCAATAACGATATGTACCTGGTCATAATCACTTGCCCAGTGTTTTCCCAAGTAGAAGCATGTGATGGAAAGCAGCAGAAGACCCGCTACCTTCAATGTGAGGGGACTCTTCAGGATATCCTCCTTCATTTTTTCTTCCTCCCTCTGGATCTAGCTTCTACGAATTTTCCTTTTCTCATTGGCTTCCCATGTCCAAAAAATGGGTGAAACAATTGATTTGAGAGGGAAAAACAATTTGGAATTTTTTTTATTGCCGGAGTGACAACTATAAATGACCAAATAAATGACCAATTGTTATGTGGTCATTTTTAGTCTAGATATCCTGTGACCAAATTTGGTCATTTATCTTGGTCGTTTTTAGTTGGTTTTTATCCCATGACCAAAAGTGGCCATTTATCTTGGTCTTTTTTAGTTATCTCACTTAAATTTATCAATTTTGGTCATTTATCCCTTCAAAAAAACTGTGGTGACCAAAAATTTTGGTCTCTTGGTCACTAATCTCTCATTTTCCACTAATGTTAATTCTTATGATTGTTATAATCGTGTATTTTCTTCTTGGATTATGCTAACTCATTATGATTTCACAAAGATAGTGCAAGCTATGAGAGATTACATTTGTAGCAGCCCAAGTGGTCCAGAGAGGATATGAGCATCGACTATGAGTTGTGACTTGCCAGTCCTGCCTATACATGCAGATCCAACCAAGGGTCATCATTCCACGTGGGCTACGATAGACATGGATGCGACAGACATGGCTACAACAGCATGCCACTGCTTGAAGTTAGCTGCAATCATCCAGGACATTCTTAATTGGTTCTATTATTCATTTACTGGCTCAGGAAATAGAATTTCCAATATTTCGTGCCTCTGTTTAATTCCACTCATAGCTGTAACAATGCATGTAACAGGGCAGCCTGAAGATCATAGATATTCATGGTTTCCTGATATTAGTGGGTGAGGTTTATGTTTGTTGATGTATAAGTACATGGAAGAGTTCAGAGCTAGGGGTTGGAAAATATCAGAATTTGTGTGTAAGTTGTAACATAGACTGTATCTTCATTTCACCATTTTAATACAAGGAGCAGGATTCTTCAAATCTCTATGCTTTAACTTGTTTTAGTTTCGGAGTCTCTGTTCGAAGGCTGGCCCCTCCTTCCCACAAATATTGCAGAGTTAATTAGATGCTACTTAATTAGTAGCATGGTGTCGATGTTACATTATATGCATTTGTTTCAGTAGCTGCAACAGTCATGCCAATCGTTGTGCTTCCTTGAATACTCAATACTTGCATTTCCTTTAAGTTGCAGCAGTGTGGTGTGATAGTCAACTGTGTATGTTATTTTCTTTTATGCATGTGTGTGGTAGTTGTAACAGTCAAGCTCTCCCTTAGTTTCCTTTCAATTACTTGTCTTGCTCAGGTTTTCTAATTCAGGTACACTATGGGTTAGAACTGTTAATTCAATTCCTGTTATTTCTCATTTCTAGATTAAGGTTGGATTAGCTAGTGACAATGGATCTGCATATATTCTGGTAAATTAGGATTTAAATTTCTACAGAAGTAATTCTAAATGTTTATTTTAGGAATCATTCATTGCTGAATTGAAGTTGTAGGAAGTAATTGCAATTCTAAATTATTATATAGGTAGTTTAGATCAGTTTTGATTATGGGAGAAGTTTGACAAAATAGATAAGTAGGAAAGTTTATCCAGTCACCAACTACTTAGTGTCTAAGCACAGATAGTATAAGTTATCTTTAAAATAAAATACTTCCCTGGGTTGACAATTTGTATTGAGCATTATGCAAGATGGTTTTAATTAACTGGCATATAGAGTGACCAACAAGATGTAGGGTTATAGGTTCGAATTATTCATGACCAATATGTCATAGTATTTCTCAATGGTATTAATTTCTATACATATAGTGAGGTCAACCTCTATATAAATAACCAACCAATGTAGCATATATTTCGAATACCATTATTGAGGTGCCTAACGTTGAAATGGATGCGCACGCCGTCGTAGGGATAATTCCGCATATATAGTCTTGGAGGGTTTCTGGTAATTTAGTAAATAATGTCCAGATAAATACATGAATCTAAATTCTAGAAAAGAACCATTCTATGCAACTTGTAGCCAAAGGGTTACAAACAAACCCAATGCATGAACTGAATTATCATCCTCTACTATTCTAGTTAGCTATGGATTTATGCCTTATTAATAAATATGGATCTCTTCGATTAACACATTATAATACTAATTGATCGATCCTTAGATATGAAATTAATCAAGAATGGACTATGTCATTGTTTCCTGAATCACAGTATCGCCCACCCCTGTTAGGATACCAATGTTTTCATACTTGACATATTTAACAGTCGTTCAACCTTTATTCACTTGGAGGCACCACTAGGAATTGACAATAAAGGTTGAGTGAATGTATGAGAAAAGATTTCAAACTCCACTCTAGTTTCGATTTCATTTCCCAATTACTCACACTTATTTCCTATGTAGTTAAGATAACGTAGACACCAACTATAAAAGTGTAAAGTATGCAGCTAGTTTGGGCGTTGGCGTCATTGACCGCCAGTTTAGCACTCGAATTGAGACATAAAATAAAGGGAACTGCATCTCAGGCTAGATAACAGATATATGTACGAATCTCAACGTGAGTCAAATAAGAATCTCGTAACACATATATGTGTCAGTTTTGTTTACGGTTTTCTTATCCATCTTCTTAGTGTGAATGCTTCTTTGCATGTTCGGCGATATAGCGTGCAAGCTCCATCGAACTCTTTTTCTTTCTACTTGTCGGGTGAAACTTGTCTGACTCCCACTAGACAAGTTTATCAATATGGTTATGGACCAAAATATTTTACCTCTACAATATTTTTACTTGTCAGTTCTACCGACAATTTTTACTTCGACCAATTGTCGGCTTCGACAACTTGTTGGTAACCGACAACTTGTCGATAACTGAAGAACTTAACCGACAACTTGTCGGTTTGACAACTTCTTACTCAACCATTTTACTTGGACTCACTTAATTAACTGGTTTGGTTTCAGTTGAAATTTACAAAGCATATTTCTTAGTCTAAAATACTTAGGAAAATACAAATGTTTTCACCCACTAGTAATATGAAGTAAAAATTGAAACAACAACAATTCTACAAAATTACAAAATATATACCCAAACATTTAGGAATACTTGTGTTGACCACTATGCCGTAAAATCCGAAACTTTTACTGGGTGAGAAATTTATGAATTCTTTAATTTTTCACTCAACCCGTAAATGTAAATATCATTAACATAAATATTTCTAGAGAAAATTTCAGCTAAGAAAACATGTATTTCAACCATAAACTATTTGATATATATAACTTGTCAAGAAATAACAAAAGGTAATACAAACTTGTTGCCTCTCCAACAGATCATTTTAAAGAGCTTCGGCTGTTCGACATAATCAACCACACAGAAGCTTGAGCTTCAACTTCACTCTATGCTCATAGTTTTCTCTTTCTCTCTTAGAGTTCAAATTAATTTACAAACTTCTTCTTCTATTTATAGGAAAACTAGAATTTGCTTCTCCATGAATCTACAGTCTTGACATTAATGGCTGTAATAACTATTTAGCTACAAACTTATCTTACTAAATTAATTTGACTGGTTTACATTGTCGAATCATGGACTCTTCACTCTTGTTAGATTGACTGACAGATATTGAACTGTTACAGACTCTGGTAGAGTCGGTTGAGCTCCAATACAGATCTGCAAGTAATTAATATTTCCAACACTCCCCCTTAATTATGAGTAGATGGGGATTTTTAAAACAAAAATATACAAAATGTTTGAGAGCTTAAACATGCTTTGTGCATGACAGAGTTTACTATACAAAAATTGTCATTCCAAGGTAACTACGAAGATACTGGAATGTGTCATTTTCCAATTGTTTTGTAGAGATGGCTGCAAGTTGATCTTCATACTCGCAAAATTCTAAATAAATTTCTTTGTTGTTCACCAACTCTCTTATAAAAAGAAAACCTTATGTCGATGTGCTTGGTTATCTTGTGAAACATGTCATTCTTTGATAATGCAATGGTTGGATTGTTGTTGCAAAAGATGGTTGTTGGTTCTTGTTGGTCATGTGACAAGTCTTTCAACATTCTTTGCATCCAGACAGCTTGACATGTAGTGCTTGTAGCTACAACATACTTTGCTTCTACCAAAGAAAAATTTACTATGGGATGTTCATTTGAAGCCCACAAAACAAAACCTGTACCAAAATTAAATGTGTACCCAAATGTGCTCTTCCTGTCATCTATGTTTCCTCCATTCTCAATATCAATGTAGCCCGCGAGTTTAACATTTTCTGAGGTTGAATACATAATTCCAAGGTCTTTTGTGCCACTTACATACCTCAGAATTCTTTTACCTGCTTTCCAATGTCAGTCTTTTGGTGAATTCATGAATCTTGAGATCAGACTTACTCCATACATAATCTCTGGTCTTGTTGCTGTTAAATACATAAGGTTGACAACAAGCCTTTTAAATAATGTAGGATCTATAGTTGATCCTTCATCATCCTTGCTCAATTTTAAAACTGTTATTACTGGTGTTGGGGTTGTCTTGCAATTAGACATGTTAAATATTTTTAAAACTTCACTTGCATACTTTGACAGTGATATAAAAGTATCGCTTTCATACTATTGGAATTCAATGCCCAGAAAAAAATTCATAAGCCCTAGATTAGTCATTTCAGATTCACTTTCCTTGACTGCATTAAATTATTCTATGCCAAAGTCACCAGTAAATATTAAATCATCTATGTACAAGCAGGCAATTATCAAATGACCTTGCTCATTCACTTTGGTGTACAAATTCGGTTCACTTTCACTTCTGTGAAATCCATTTTTAGTGAGATAGGAATCAATCTGACTGTACCAAGCTCTAGGAGCTTGCTTCAAACCATACAGTGCCTTTTTCAATCTGTACACTTTATTCTCTTGACTTGGAAATTCATAGCCTTATGGATGTTCCACATATACTTCCGCTTCTATATAGCCATTCAAAAATGTTTACTTACCATCCATTTGATAAATAAGCCATTTGTTTTGTGCAGGAATAAACAAGACTGTTCTGATTGTATCCATGCGTGCAACTGGTGCAAACGTTTCATTGAAGTCTATGTCGAGTTGTTGTATGAACCATCTTGCTACCATTCTTTCCACGGTTATTCTACACATTCCCATCAACATCTTTCTTTGTCTTGTAAACCCATTTGACGTTGATTACATCCTTATCTTTTGGTACATCTACCAGATCCCGCGTTTGATTCTTCTCGATGCATTCTATTTCTTCATCCATGGCTTGTGCCCATACTTATTATTTGATAGCCTTCTCAAATGTTAGTGGATCATATATAGGAGAAAATAATGCAAAGAGAGAGAATGAATTTGGTGTACCAGATTCATATATTTCATGTAGACTTCTTCTCTTGACCAATTCTGTCAATATCGACCTTGATGAAATTCTTGATGGAGTCTGTTGTCCTCTTGGTGTACTTGTCCGTGTAACTTGAGCTGCAAATTGTGTCAATGGTCCTTGTGTTGAACCATGTTGCATTTTCATGGGAGTCGATGGTGTTGTGACCAATTGACTTACATGTGGTGTTTGAATCCCTTCCTCCACCATGTCATCATTGTCGACATTCGACACAATCTTGACATTTGTGTCAGAAATTCCATCCCATGATTCATTCTCAACAAATTGAAAATCTCGTCTGATTCTTACTTTCCTTGCGACAGGATCATAAAACATGTATGATTTTGTGTCTTTAGAATAGCTGACAAAAATATATTTATATGCCTTGTTGTATAGCTTCTTTCTTAGCTCATTTGGAACATGAGCATATGCAACAAAACCAGAAAATTTTAAATGAGAAATTTTCTGGTCTTGCAAAAATTTAGAAATTCATTTGAAACATATTCACCTCCTATGTCGGTCCTTAAGATCTTGATGCGGTTTCGACTCTGGTTCTCCACGAGTACCTTGAACTGCTGAAAAGAAATAAATGCACCAGATTTATGTTTCAGAAAATATACCCATGTTTTTCTTGACTAGTCATCAATAAAAGTTAGAAAATAATTGCAGCCGCCAATGGATGATGTTTGCATTGGACAACAAATATAAGAGTGCACAATTTCAAGTGGTGGGCATGCTCTATATGACTTTCCAATTGGAAAAGTCTCTCTATGCTTCTTGCAAAAAATGTAGCCTTCACAAACCCTTTCTGGTCTAACGATCAATGGAAATTCTTTCACCATATTATTTGTGTGTAGTAGCTTCATCCCACCAAAATTGAGATGTCCAAATCTAAAATGCCACAACCAGGATTCATCCTGAACTTCTATTTGAAATGCAGCCTAAAAATCATCGCTGTCATTTATTTCTTATCAAGGTACTCGAATGTGTTTTTAATTTCTGTCTTGAACGCAGCTCCTATGTTTGTCTTCCCTTTCATGTCGAGAACTATCCTCAATGGAAATAAGCGGTTTCTTGTCATTGGCACTTTTGCTATCAGCTGGTCCCTTCTACGCTTGTCTTTAATCACACAGTGATTGTCTTCTATGTATACTCTGTAGCCTTTTTGTATCAGTTTCCCAATGCTCAACAAATTATGTTTCAGACCTTTGACATGATAGACATAAGGGATATACTTACTCTCCCCCTGTCTGGTCAGAATACAAACGGTACCCTTTCCCAAAACAGTAACTTGGACATTATTTCCAAGTGTAACATCAGTTTGAACTGAATTATATAGACTAGAAAACAAATTTAAATTACCAGTCATATGATTGCTGCAACATGAATCTAAGTACCATATGTCATGTGGACTTTCTTGAACAGCATTGCATTCAATTGGAGATGCATATGCAATTAAGATTGCACTTGTTGGAGTGTTGTTGTTGGTCGACTGATTTGGGATTTTCTTTCCTTGGTCATATTGTTTCTTCCTGCATTCATATACAGAATGACCAAATTTCTTACAATAATGACATTGAATTTTTTATTTATCAAGCCTTTGGCCACTCAGTTGACTTGGATTCTGATTCTCTCCTCTACCAGCAACATTTGCAAAACTTCTGCCTCATCCTCCTCTTGAAGAACTTCTTCCTATGCCTATGGATTTGTTTCTCCCCTTGCTTATACCACGCCTTATGGATGACAGTGCTGTGAATGCACCTTCCAATGATGTTTGTGTTCTGCTGAATATGTGTTCATGATTGATGAGTGAAGCTTGCAACTCATCAATGTTAAAAACATACATGTTTGTGTGTTCTTACAAGGTCACAACCAAGGATTCAAATATTGGGGGAAGACTTCCAATAATTTTTTCAACAACCCTTTCGTCTTTTATGGCTTCTCCATGATATTTTAGTTGGTTTATCAAACCAGCAACTCTGGTGTAGAATGATTCTATTGACTCTGAATCTTTCATGGACAGAGATTCAAAATCTCTTCTCAGAATCTACAACTTGGAAGTATTTACCTTTCCCAAGACTTGATATGTGATCTCCAATGTATCCCATGCGTGCTTAGTGTTAATTGTTGCTACTGCTCTTGGGAGTATGCTTTCATGCATGGCTTGATGTATGCTAAACATATATTTTCCATCTTTCTTCCTCTGTTCCCTCAAGACATATTTCTCAGCTTGTCTGAGATTGTTATATGCTTTCTAATATGTTGGTTCTATATAACCCTACAGGACTATCTCCCAAACATATTGACCTCTAAACAAAGCCTTCATTGTTAGAGGCCAATATTCATAATTATTTCCTGTAAAAATTGGAGTTTGCAATGAACCAGAAGTGGTTACTTTTTCGCTTTTAAGACAAGATTTATTTCCTAAACCAAGCTCTAATACTAGTTAGCAAAAATCGAGCTAGCAAACTTGAGTTATTGCCCAGTTATAAAATTTGACGCCGACCTATTTTTCTTTCTACTTGTGGAGTAAAACTTATCTAGCTCCTACTAGACAAGTTTATCAATATGGTCGGACTTATGGACTCGACTCTTTTACCTCTATAATATTTTTACTTTTTGGTTCTACTGGCAGGTTTTACTTCGACCACTTGTAGGCTTCGACAACTTATCAGTAACTGACTTAAACAAAACTTAACCGACAAATTGTTGGTTTGACAACTTCTTACTCGACCATTTTACTTGGACTCACTTACTGAACCGGCTTGGTTTGAGTGAGAATTTACAGAGGATATTTCTTAGTCTAAAAGACTTAAGAAATTACAATTTTTGTTCACCCACCAGTAATATGAATTAAAAACCAACACAACAACAATTCTACAAAATTACAAAATCATATACTCAAACATTTAGGAATACTTGTGTCGACCACTGTGCCGTAAAACCTGAAAATTTTACTGGGTGAGAAATTTATGGATTCTTTAATCGTTCACTCAACCGGTAAATGTAAACACCATTTACACAAATATTTCTAGAGAAAATTTCGGCTAAGAAAACATGTATTTCAACCATAAACTATTTGATATATATAACTTGTTGAGAAATAACAAAAGGAAATACAAACTTGTCGTCTCTCCAATAGATTCAAACTTGTCGTCTCTTTGATAGATCCTTTTATAGAGCTTCGACTCTTCGACAGAATCAACCACATAGAAGCTTGAGCTTCAAATTCAGTCTCGTCTCAGAGTTATCTCTTTCTCTCTTAGAGTTCATATTGATTTACAAACTTCTTCTTCTATTTATAGGAAAACTAGAATTTGCTTCTCCGTGAATCTACAGTCTTGACATTATTGGCTGTAATAACTATCTACCTACAAAATTAGCTTCAGAAAATAATTCGACTGATTTACATTGTCGAATCATGGACTCTTAACTCTTGTAAGATTGAATGACAGAGATTGAACTGTTACAGACTCTGGCAAAGTCGGCTGAGTAGATCTAGAAGTAATTAATATTTCTAACACAAGTCTTCAATAATTTTGACCTGAAAATCTATAAACAACTACACGTGCTAGGGCCATTCTGCATGTGCGGATTTACCATCCTTCAACATTGTACATAATGGAATCTTATATGCCTCTACTTGAGGATCTATGCAAGGGCTATCATAAAGTATGGGAATCAACAGTAAAAATGAAAATTCCCTTATACTTGCTCATCGTGACTGTATCCTTGCTAGCGTGGTTGTGCTCTCTTTCCCACATGACTGTTTCTCTGCTCAGCATGACTGTGTGTCACTTCTCAACGTGGTTGTTTCCTTTCCAGCGTGATTGTGCTCTCTTACCCACACGATTGTGTCTCTACTTAGTGTGATTCTCTGTCCATGCTAGCCTGACTCTGTCTTATCTCTTGCTAGCTGTGACTGTGTGTCTCTCTTGTTGGCCGTGATTGTGTGTTCCCCCTCTGCCAACGCGACTGTGCTTGTCTTATCTACTAGCGTAACTAATACTCTTTTTCCAACGAGACCGAGTCTTCTCTGCAGTTCTCCTTGCATCCAACCACCGACACTGCTAACACTGAAACTTAAGAAATTAATGACGCGTGCCTAACGGATTGGTGGCAATATCTAGTCATTCGGTCAAACAATTAAACATCGATAACTCCGCTCATAATTATTTATGTTACATTTTACATATGTAAATTTTAAAATTATATATATAACCATTTCCATTTTTATGGAGACTTAGTTTCAATATTCTCCACTTAAAAGTTGAACTTTACTGCGTAGGTTACCTATTAAGTCATGAAAACCTACGGTAATGTTTTTATTACTTATGAGCAATGACATGGACATTTAACATGAGCGTTGATTAAAGTTGAGTTTAAACGTTAGTTAACTTGAAGATCACATGTTATTTGTATTTTGTTTGAGAGTAGAATGTGGATATTGGATACGAAAAATACTTGATAAGTAAAAAAATTCAATATATTATTATATTTTATTTAAGTAAAATGTTTGAGTTGGTTATAATGATATTTAGGTGTAACTTTTATTTATTTTCCATTATATTATTATATCATTAATGATATTCCATGTAAGAGTTGTTTTTTTATATTTTATTAAGTGTTTCACTTAGTTATAATGATAAGTTATTTGTAATCTTTATTTTCCATTATTTTATGAGTAATAATTTCGATGTTCAATGTAAGGATTGATTTTTATATTTGCTTTAAGTATAGTATTTGTATTAGTTGTAATGGAAACTATATTTATAGAAAAAAATGGTAATTAATATTTAGTTTAGAATTTGAACTCGTTGATAGTGAAAAAAAGGAAATACTTGTTGATAGATCTAGTTGGTCGAACAAATACTTCGGACTCATGTTGTCTATCTTTAGAAGAAATTTCTTCCCCATGAGATAGTGCCTCCACATATTCAAGACGTGGATAATGGCTTCTATCTCAAGATCATGGGTGGGATAATTTTGTTCGTGATCCTTTAATTTTTGTGACACATAACAGATTGCATGATCATTCTACATGAGGAATCCTCCAAGTCCTTCCTTGCCTGCATCTGTGAAAGCAACAAAATCCCCATTGGGATCCGCAATTCATAGTATCGGTGTAGTAGTCAAAAGTTGTTTAAGCTTCTGAAAATTTCCCCGCACTTGGTTGTCCACAAAAAATTGTTTTCCTTCTTTTGCAAGGCAGTCATGGGACAAGAAATCCTTGAGAAGTTCTCAATGAACTTTCGATAGTAACTTGCTAATTAAAAAAAAATGCCCTAATGTTTGTGACAAAATTAGGTGTAAGCAAATATTCTATGGCTTTAATATTTTCTAGGTCGACAGTTATCACCTTCTCGGAAATGATGTGACCTAGGTATTATATCTATGGTTTGTAAAAATCACATTTACTAAACTTAGCGTAAAGTTGGCGTTCACGTAACACTTGTAGTACTATGCGGAGATGCTCCTTATGTTTTTCTTTACGCTTCGAGTAAATTAGTATGTTGTTTATAAAGGGCAACACAAATTTATCTAGGTAATTACTGAAGATATTGTTCATCATGCACATAAAAAATTTTGGTGCATTGGTTAGCCCAAAAGGGATTACTACAAACTCACAATGTCTGTATCGAGTTCGAAAGGCTGTTCTATGTATATCTTCATTGCGGATGCATACCTAATGCTATCCAGATTGCAAGTCAAACTTTTAAAATATCTTTGCTCCTCTAACTTGATTGAACAAGTCATCAATCCTAGGGAGTGGGTAACGGTTCTTGATGGTCATCTCGTTAAGTTGGCGGTAATCGATGCACATTCACATTGTACCATCCTTCTTCTTTACGAAAAGTATAGGTACTCCCCAACGGGACACACTGGGTCAGATATAACCTTTCTCAATCAACTACTGTAACTGCAACTTGAGCTCCACCAATTATAGGTACTCCCTAAGGGGACACACTGGGTCAAATATAACCTTTCTTAATCAACTACTGTAACTGCAACTTGAGCTCCTCCAATTCTGGTGTGCTCATGAGGTATGGGGATTTGGAAGTTGGTACTGACCTTGGGTTAGTTCTTTACAAAAAGTATAGGTACTCCCCAAGGGGACACATTGGGTCAAATATAACCTTTCTCAATCAACTACTGTAACTGCAACTTGAGCTCCACCAATTCTGGTGTGCTCATGCGGTATGGGAATTTGGAAGCCGATACTGACCTTGGGTCAATTCTATAGAAAAATATAAGTCCCGTTTTTGTGGTAATACCAGCATTTCATCTGGAAATACATCCTTAAAGTCCATGAGAACCACAAAGTCCTCGATTTTCTATTCTCTCTCAGCTTCTACATCCTGGATGTTCACTACAAAAATTTTGCAGCCCTTCCTAATACACTTCTTTTCTTGTAAGGTGGATATCTATATAACAGAAACCTTCTTGGGTATGCCTTGAATATTTGTTTGGTTATCTTTTCTATCTTTGCACAAAATTGACTTATTTAGACAATCGAGCATGACATGGTGTTGTTCCAACTAGTCCATGCCAATAAGTATGCCGTGCGATCCTAAGGGTAAGATATTTATATCTATTTTAACTGGAAACCCGTTCAAGTTTACCTCACAATATCTCACTAGTTTTGAAACCTTTTTTTTTGTACTAGTGGGTAATTGTACCAGACATGGTTTCTCATGTTTTACTTTGTTCAGTTTACAAGTTTCAACAATTTTTTGTGATACATAGGTTCAGCAAGAACCGAGATCAATACAAATGGAAATAGAAGTGTTTGAAACCTTACCTTCTATTTCGACCATAGTGGCTTGATGGTCTACTTGTCGGCCATCCAGTTCTCAATAGATCCTTAGTGTGCTAGCCATGTTCTCTACCGTTGGGTCTTCTGTTAGGTTAAAACGAGCATCATTAAATAACAATATGAGCGAGAAATAAACATTATCACAAGCAACCCCATATAGACACACAATATACCCTACAAACCCCATGCGGGGAAAACCAGCACCAATGAAGACCTTCATTACATGGCCAAAACCGGCCATCCGAGCCAAGCGAGCTAGTCATCGCTCACCTCCAGGCCACTTTACAATGGAGCCTCCTCAAGCCTTATAAAGGATTAATCACATGCAATACCATGAGACAATACCATGGGCTACAACAAACCATGTGCCCAAACCATGTGCTAGACCTAACCACCTTAGACTCAATCTCGAGTCAAGGTTAACCCTAACAATCCCCCCTTTAAACTTGACTTGGAGTAATCACCAACTCCCCTCAAAGTTTTATCGAGGAATATCACATACACCCCCCTATTACCTAGGTCTATCTCCTGACTTTACTGGTGAGTTACCAGGGGTATGCATGCCTTAGTAGGTCTTACAGCCATATGCCCATTTACATGCAAAATGCTCCATTACAAATTTTTTTTTCATGTGTCTTCATGGTGACTATACCATCACCATCTGTTACTTCATCCTCTCGCTTTCCATGCTCACTTTCTTGCTCATATTTTGTCATGCTCCTTTTGTACCTGCATCCAAAATCTATCATTGATGTCCATATAAAGAAAAATCCATCTACCGGATTACATGAGTCATCGACCGCTGTAACCGCCAGTTCTCTAGGAATTCTCTTCACATACATGGCTTCATCAATCTTGGTCCCAAAACTGAGATTAAACCATCTCACATTTCTCCCACAATCGAAGCCTCAACCTCTCTGATCCACATCAAGTTAGGCTACGAGTACACCTACCACCCTCGTACCTACCTAGTGGTTCTTTCTACACTTGATGCAACATCCCTTCTCTGCGTATAAGAGGGATACCTTGTGCTTTTAGAATCCAGAGAAATCCAAACTTGCCTACGGCTGAGTTTCACATGGACCAAAAAAAAATTACTGCTAGGGTGTCGAGTACCACCGAACATGCACCCCATAATTTGATTATGCACATAGAAACACCAACGAGCATAACCAAGCCAAACCATGGCTCTGATACCAGTTGTTAGGTTAAAACAAGGATCATTAAATAACAATATGAGTGAGAAATAAACATTATCACAAGAAACCACATATAGACACACAATATACCCTAGAAACCCCATGTGAGGAAAAGCAGCATCAATGAAGATCTTCATTACATGGCCAAAACCGGCCATCCGGGCCAAGCGAGCTAGTCACTGCTCACCTCTAGGCCACTTTACAATGGAGCCTCCTCAAGCCTTATAAAGGCTTAATCACATGCAATACCATGGGACAATACCATGGGCTACAAGAAACCATGTGCCCAAACCATGTGCTAGACCTAACCACCTTTGACTCAATCCTGAGTTGAGGTTAACCCTAACAGTCTTCTTGTAGATTGTTTAAGACATTATTAGTTGTGTTTGGAGAATCTTTGGCATAATGTGGTCCTTGGCATTTTCAGTAGTTAACTTGCAGCAGAGTACCCTTGGATCCTTTGTTTGTTGTCAGTCTGTTGTTATTTGGTGCATACACATTTGGCTTGGCACCTGTCTTGTTGAAGTTTCTATTAGCCGAAAAATTGTTGTTCTATTTTCTGTAAGGTGATGTTTTAAAACCAAGTTTTTTGTTGTCTGAAAAGGTACTAGACCTGTCTCAGATTCTTTTTATGCTTTCTTACCTTAGATTTCCATGCTCATAACAAAGCCTAGATTTGTGTAAGGTAGTGTCCATAGTTTTGGCCATTTCAAACTCAATTCTTTCTCGAAAATTGGTGTTAGGATATTTAGACACTTAGAAGTTAGTTAAGATCAAATTGTGTAATAAATCCATTAGATAAAAGTGTGTTTCTTTAGTATGCATTAGTATGCATTTGTAAATATTCTAATCTGATGGTCACGATATGTTCTAGACATAGAGTGATCCGACAGTTAGAATTCTCTTAGATCATACCTACCATTGATCTGTGGCTTAACATCCGATTGGTCTATGATCTCTATTTAAAGAGCATAGAGGTTCCTTGGCCAGTTGATCGATTATGAGAAGCTCATGTAACTTTCTTTCTTTTGCATAATAAATTCCTCCAAGTAGCTATTTGGCTGGGGCCGTGGATTGTTTCTCTCTCGAGGGTTTTAACCACGTGACAAACATCGGTGTGTTGATCTATGATTTATTTGTGTGAAGCAGTATCTGAAGGTGTTCAGTCTTTTGGGAGTACCCTGTGTACCCGAACATGGCATCAGAGCTTTTATGAAGAGCCGCTTTCGATTTTGATCAAGATCTGAAACTGGTGTTGCTAAAAATTTGAAAGGGTTTCTGGTTCTGGATTTTCTATACATTTGTGGTTCGTGGGAGCTGTTCCATTGCATCCAGAGTGTTGTTTCCATTGGGAAATAATTTTCATTTCACCGAAAACCATTTTCGTTTGCTCCAGAAACACCAATTTCGACAAATCTGAAGGTATAATGTTACAGTGATGGATTTGTTTTTTTTTAATCTCTCATATTTTATCAGTTTATTATTCGATCTTTTATGTTTTAGTCTCAGACTGTTGTTTTCCCTAACTGTGTATGCTCTTTTACGTGCACCTTGCACGATCGCAGCGAATCAGAAACAGTAAGGGAAAGGTTTTTTTCTTGTCATCTCGGCTACATATGCTCTTTGTCGTGCACCTTGTGTGATCACGGCAAATCAGAAACAACAAGAAAAGTTGAAAATGTAGAATTTCCGGGTAAGCTAACCTAGATCTAACCCCATTGTGTGGAAAAAAAAAATTTGTTTTTGTTTTTCGTTTTTTTTTGTGATTTGCAGGAAAAGAAAGCAAGCATGAAAAATGAGGGAGAAGAGTAAAAAAAAAGAAAAACCCCTTCCTCTTTCCATACTTCTATGTACCTTTTAAACTTAGCTCACTTGGTCCAAAGTTGTTTTACACCTTGATACGTCTTCAGCTCAAGTCTTATTAAGCTACTTTTTAGTGCATACAATTTCTATTTTCAAGTTACCTTATTGTAAAAGTGCATCTCACATTAATAAAATAAAATAAAAGTGAGTCACTTAAGTCTTTTAATTTTTTGCTGCACTATTTAAAAAAAGTCACATTATTGTAAAAGTGAACATCACTTATTCTACAAAGGTGATTCACTTCAAAGCAACTTTATTGTAAAAGTGATTGTCAAAGGCTGATCTTGGGAAGAGGGGGGTTTTTTTTTTTAGTTGGTCAAGTTAATATTTTCCACGTCATCATTGGGGACATCTTCAACATTTTCTTTGATCAAGCATAACTCCATCATCCAGAATCAATTTTAAGTGCCGTTTTTTTTTAAACCACATATTTTTTCAAGCTCTTTGCATCCAGACAGTTAGTTTATGTTCTTTCAGTCATTATTTTACAGTATGGCTGCCCCTTGTTATATTATACTTACAATTTCTAACTATTTCTCATGGAAATCTCGTATGGAGGATGTTCTACGAAGTAGGGGAATTTTCAGTATAACCTTAGGGAAAGAAACAGAACCCACTGATGATGATAAGAAAATTAAATGGGCAAATAGATGTGATGAATCTCATGGATTGATTGGGATGTCAATCTCTATTGATTTGCGTTTCCACATATCTGAAATTGATGAACCTGATAAAGCTTGGGAAAAGTTGGAATCTGTGTTTGGTAAACACAATGAAAATCGAGGTCATCAACTTGAGAATGATTTGATTTCCTTGAATCCAAATGATTTTTCATGCATTCAAGACTATTTATCTAAGTATAAAACTCTTAGACTATTATGTGTAGAATGCAAGATTAAGAAAGAAGACAAACAATGTATTTATCATATTCTTTCCAAACTTGGACCTGCATATTCTGTTTTTGTATCTACATTCTACTCCATGAAAGAATCCTTGACTGCAGCTAGCTATCAAGAGCCTAGACTTGAATCCTTTTGTGATTCCTTAATTAGAGAGCAAGATAAGCTCATTCATCTTGGAATAATTAACAATGCAGATACATCTGAAAGCCTTATTGTCCCAACAGAAAGAAAAGTCCAAGCCTCCCAAGAAATAGAATTTTCACAATAATAAGCCAAACAACAAGGGTCCTAAACCCTCTCAGTCAGCTCCTTCTTTAAAAAATGACAAAGGATCCAAGCAAAAAGGAAAGAATATTGAGCGTCATTGTTATTTTTGTGGGAAAGATAATCGTGATGAATCTAAGTGTTTTAAGAATATGGCAGCCTTGGAAGCAGCAATGAAGAAGCATCACATCAGCCTAGATTCGTCTTTAGAATCTACCTCTCATGGACATGCACTTTATGCTTCTGGTTACTCTTATATAGCATCTTCTTCTTCTACTTCAATTGAATGGCTCATTGATTTTGGAGCATCTTATCATATGGCTAAGGATAAATCAATATTTTCTACTATGCATGAATGTAACACCAAACAAATATTTGTTGGTGATGATAGATCTCTAAGTGTTGTAGGATCTGGAACAGTTTCAGTAGAAAATGGTCATTTCAGTGATGTACTATTTGTTCCAAAAATTTCTTGCAATTTGTTATCAGTCTATCAAATCACTCATTCAGGTGAAGGTAAAATTGTGATGTTTACACGTCACCAAGTTGTAATCAAGGATTTTAAAAATCCTCAAAATATCCTTGTTACTGGAACTGTTGATGATATTACGAGGTTGTGCAAATTTAACAACTTTGTGTCATCACCTTTTCCTTCAGTTTTTGTTGCTCATAGTGATAACTTGAGCAAACTTTGGCATGAGCGATTTGGTCACTTAAATTATCGCTCATTGCAACAACTATGTAAAGACAATATGGTGGCTGGTCTTCCGCTAGTATCTTGCAAGGATGGTGTTTGTTCCGGTTGTGTACTCGAAAAACATTGTCGGGGCAGTTTTGACAAACGTGCCTCTTGGCACGCCTCGGTTCCCTTGGAGCTTGTGCATAGTGACTTGTGTGGCCCTCTTCCATCTACTTCCTTTTCTAGTTTCAAATATTTCTTAACCTTCATTGATGACTACTCCAGACACACTTGGGTTTACTTCCTAAAAATTAAGAGCGAAGTATTTAACATGTTCTTTGCCTACAAGGCCCTTGTTGAAAAACAATTTGGTCATCAAATTATTAAGTTAAGATCTGACAATGGAGGAGAATATGTTAACAACAAGTTCACTACTTTTTGCACTGAACAAGGAATCCAACAACAACACACTGTTCCATATACACCACAACAAAATGGTGTAGTTGAACAAAAGAACCGCACTTTAAAAGAAATGGCTAATTATATGATCCAATCTAAAGGACTAAGTCTTCAATATTGGGCTGAGGCCATAAATTGTGCAAATTACATAGTTAATTGCACACCCACTAAATTTTTACAGGGTATAACACTGGAAGAAGCATGGAGTAAAATTAAACCAGATGTAAGTCACTTTCGTGTGTTTGGTTGTGAAGCATGGGCTCACATTCTGGATGAAAAATGGAAAGCATTACAACCTAAAAGTGAAAAGTGCATATTTTTTGGATATTCTGAAGATGTAAAAGGTTATAGACTTCTTCAGCCACATTATCATGCTATAATCATTGGAAGAGATGTTAAATTTGATGAAAATCTCTTGGCCTATGAGCCTAACTTGGCGGTGTACCATCCTTGGCCTGTGAGCCTGATTCGATGATTGTGCCTTCTTCTTCCTCTTCTTCCAGCTTCCTTGATAGGTTTCCAACTCTAGTTTATGATTATGACAATGAGGATGAAAATCCACCTCTGCTTTCTCATGTTCCTCCAATTTCACCAGCACCAATACTTCCTTGATGGGTCCGTTCAATATGTGAAGCAGCTGGTGATCTTGTCGATGATCCTAGAGATCAACGTCGAACACATTCTCAGTTCCAGTGAGCCTCTTCTCTTTTGGCTCAAGTTTCCTAGAATCATGATCCAGAAACTTTTGCAGAAGCTTCAGGAAATCCAGATTGGGATGCAGCTATGGATGAAGAATATCATTCCTTAATGGTGAATGATACTTGAGATCTTGTTCCTCTTCCAAAAGGAATAAAACTTGTCAGATGTAAATGGGTCTACAGAATTAAGTATGCATCAAATGGAAGTGTTGAAAGACTTAAGGCAAGGTTAGTTGCCAAAGGTTTTTCCCAAGTTGAAGGGATTCACTACAATGAAACCTTTGCCCCTGTAGGAAAAATGAACTCCATCTGTCTTGTTCTTTCCCTTGCAGCCTTACATAATTGGGAAGTCCATCAAATGGATGTCAAGTATGCCTTCTTACATGGTGATTTACATGAGGAAATTTACATGGAACAACCTCCTAGATATGTTCAGAATAACTCTAGCCTTGTTTGTCTCCTTAAGAAATCCTTATATGGCCTTAAGCAACCTCCTAGAGCTTGGTATGCCAAAATGGATAGCTTTTTCATTGACACTGGTTTTTCTAGATGCCATTCTAACCCCAATGTCTATACCAAGAAATTAGGAAACCATATCATCATACTTGTTCTTTATGTTGATGATCTTATCCTTGCTTGTAGTGACCCTAAACTTATAACCCATGTGAAATCCAATCTTAAGCAAAATTTTGAAATGTTAGACTTAGGACATTTGCATTATTTTCTTGGTCTACAAGTCTTGCAGACCAAAGAAGGAATCTTTATTTCCCAGTCTAAGTATGCTTGTGACCTTCTTCGTCGCTTCAACATGGAAGATTGTAAACCAGCCCCTTCTCCCTTCCAGTCTGGAGTCAAAATTTCTGCCACTTGTACTTCCCCTGAAGTAGATGCCACCTTATATCGTCAGCTTGTTGGTAGTATTTTATACTTGACTCATTCCCGTCCCGACCTTTCCTTTGCCATTGGTTGTGTTGCCCGGTATATGCAAACTCCTCATGAAATTCACTGGAAAGCAGCAAAAAAAATACTTCGATATATTCAAGGTACAATTCAGTTTGGGATTCATTACAGTACATGGGGGAAACCTTTATTGGTTGGTTTCACTGATTCAGATTGGGCCAGCAATCCTACTGATCGAAAGTCTACTGCAGGTTATGTTTTCAATTTGGGATCTAGACCTGTCACTTGGGATTGTAAGAAACAACAAGCTCTTGCTCTTTCTTTAGCAGAAGCAGAATATCGAGCCACAGTTAATTCTAGTCAGGAAGATTTATGGATTCGACAGATCCTTTCAGAGTTTGGATTCGAGCAGCAACAACCTACTCGACTTTGGTGCGACAATAAAAGTTCCATCAAGCTTGCCAAAGATCCAGTTCTACATCATCACATCAAACACATTGAGCTACACATGCACTTCATCAGAAATCTTGTTCATGATCATGTTATTGAAGTGCTCTATTGCCCTACAGATGATCAAGTTGCAGACATCTTCACCAAGTCTCTTACAGAAGCGAAGTTTTCTAAACTTCGGTCTATGTTAGGATTTCAGGAATGTGTCCTTCAGGGGGGATAGGATCTAATTCCTCCTTCCTTCTCCTAATAGTGTCACTTTTGTAAATATTTTAATCCTATACCAAGTTGTTCTTAAGGGGGGATGTTAGGATATTTAGACACTTAGGAATTAGTTAAGATCAACTTGTGTAATATATCTGTTAGGTAAAAGTGTGTTTCTTTAGTTTGCATTAGTATGCATTTGTAAATATTCTAATTTGACAGTCATGATATGTTCTAGACATAGAGTGATCCAACGGTTCAACTTCTCTTAGATCATACCTACCATTGATCCATGGCTTAACACCTGATTGCTCTATGATCTCTATTTAAAGAGCATAGAGGGTCCTTGGCTAGTTGATCGATTAGGAGAAGCTCATGTAACTTTCTTTCCTTTGCATAATAAATTGCTCCAAGTAGCTATTTGGCTGGGGCTATGGACTGTTTCCCTCTCGAGGGTTTTAACTACGTGACAAACATCGGTGTGTTGATCTGTGATCTATTTGTGTGAAGCGGTATCTGAAGGTGTTCAATCTTTTGGGAGTACCCTGTGTACCCGAACAATTGGGAGGAAGACACCCCAAATTTTTTTATATCTTCACCTTTTCTTTCTTTATGTGAGGCACATAGTGTAACAGATCCAAAAAATGTTAATAAAGGAATCCATGGCAATGGAGCCCATCCTTAACTCATGAAATTCTTTCACTTTCCTGTCAAAGAATCTCTTAGATATGTATTTCTCTTGAAATATTCTGCGAAAATTACTCCACATTAGAGGAAATTTGGGGTCTAAAATGGGCCTTATAAGAAAACGTGCCAAAATAAGTTTTTGTGAGTTGGAATTCAAGAACCAATAGAATTTCAA
>LPNX010332747.1:529063-541252 GCA_001517045.1 Pseudotsuga menziesii
TTATATAGGATGCAGCTAGTGAGGGTAAAATAAAGACAATGGAAGACAAACATTCTGAAAATATGGAAGAATTCATTGACATTCAGGGAGTAGCAGGTGCAATACCTGAAATCTTTTGTACATGTGAACACAATAAACTTGAAGAAGGTTCAAAACTGAAAAGTCTATCTGAAGAAAAGAATGAGATGAAAGAAGAAGAGGTAGATATGACTTTAGAGCTTAATCAGTGTCAAAGATCCCTTCAGACTTACAAAGAACAAACCAAATATTTACAGGCTATTAATGAGAAGCTATTGGTTGCAAATAAGAGATTAAGAGAAGATATGGAGGAAAAAGAAGCAGATTTTCAAAAACTGTTAATGGTTTCCAGGAATATTCTTAAGGAGAAGCGATCCATGCAGAAGCAGCTTGAACAGTTCAAAGCCCAAGTGAAGGAAAATGACAAGGACAAGGAGTTGGCTAGACTTCAGAGGCGCTCCCAGGTTCTCAATGATTTGGCTACTCTAGCCGAAGAATCTAGAAGTTTGTAATTATTTTAAAGTTGTTTTATTTTGAATTTTTAATATGATGTATGACAGCTGTAGGACACATGTATGTAAAATCATTTTGAAAGGGATTTGATGTCCCATTTTGTAGGGGGTCGATCCAGGTTTATAGGATCTATGGTTAGTTTAAGATAGAATATTTGTTTTTTGATATAAAAACATCTATCCAGCTAGTATGAAGGGGTTGGAAGATTTTGGGATAATGTTGGAGGAATTGTAAACACCTTTGTATAGGATAAAGTCTTTGCAGCTTCAACAGGTTTTAGCTTTGAATGAAATATAATGATGATTTGTCCCTGTACTACTTAAACTGTTTTCTTTGGTAATTCTTTTAGGTGTTGATCACTCACATTCCATTGTCTAATTCTTATCTGAGGAAATAGTTATCTTTATTGTTCATACACAGTCACAGTCTCACTTTATATTATCAGGATCATAAAATCTTTGTTATTGAATGTTGTTCTGTATGTTTATGTTGTATAACCTTTATGATTTTTCTTGCAGCCCTCATGGTTTTACCAGCCTGTTATACACTTTGTTGTTCTTGTGAATACTTGTATTTAATTATCTGTTACATATACTAGTTGCATATATCTATGATATTGTGATCTTATACCTGAAAACTGTATAAACATACGATACCAACCCAGTACATTGCAATACTGTAAATATAAACTAGCCTTAAGTTTTATACCAGTTTGCCTGTTTGATTTATTTTCATTTTATTTAGTCATTGTCAAAATAAGATTTCCTAAGCTTGGATCCCCTGTAGTCTAAGTCCAACTTTAGGGATAACATCTTCTGGCGCCGTTGCCGGGGACGGATAAAGGAAAAGGATCTTCCCTGGGTGAACAATATTTTGAGACTGATTGTGTAGGGTGAGCAGAATCAGTAAATCTTGGTTTAGACTACATTCAATCACCTTTTGAGAAGTTACAGTGGCTTCAAGGAAGATTGGGACTCGAGGAAATCCCTCATCCCCTTTAAATCCAGGAGTCTCAGATCCTGAGGGGTTATTAAGAGAAACTAGGAGAAATCTGGTTTCCACTTCATCAGAGAAATTTAAACTACCAGAAACTTTAGAAATCCCTGAAGCTACATCTTTTCCTAGTCCTTTTATAAATCCACAGTCAGGAAAAGGAGGTGAGGAGTCAGATTTGTTATCTACTCCTTTGAAATTTGAAAAGTTGCAGGTCTTTACAAATCCTTTAATACCAGAACAAGTCAAGCTTGAAGCATTGAAAACTCCTTCAATTCAGACCCATTTGATTAAGAATATCCTAGTAAATCAACCAAGTCCTAGTATTTTGTCCTCCTCATCACAGCAGTCAAGTGGTTTTCAATTGAATACAAACCCTAAAATGGCCCAGCCACCACCAAATCGAATGGTTGCTATGATAGCAGCTAGATATGCTCCCCTTGTTTTGCCTGAGGCCCTAAATGCTCTTCCTGGAGGAGATTATCAGAAATACATGCCAAGGTTTGATGCCCAGGGAGATGTTACTACAGAACAACATTGGGCTATGTTTGTAGCCTTTACAGATAATCAAAATTATGAACATGCTGATGTGTGGATGAGATTATTTGTCCAAAGTCTAGAAGGTGAGGTTAGAACATGGTTTCGGAATTTACCAGCAAACTCCATAGATGGTATTGATGCCTTAGAAGAAGTATTTCTGAGACATTGGGGGGATACGAAGGACTTCATGTATTACCAAACAGAGTTTGAGTCTTTAAGAAGAAAAAAGGATGAAACTGTTGGATAATTCACTAAAAGATTTAATAAGGTATATAGCAAGATCCCAGCTCAAATAAAACATACTGAGATATCAGCAATGATGTCTTATGCAAATTCATTCAGTTCTGATTTTTCTTTACTGTTAAGAGAAAGAAATTCAGATTCATTGCAAAACATCCAAAATGCAGCGTTAGAAGTAGAATCAAATATTTTGGCATCAAACAGATTAAAAGATCAGATAGAACATCAAAATGTGGACAGAAAAGGGAAGAAAGCAGCCAGTACATCTAAACAGGTAGGAAGGTCATCAGACGGCAGAATTGATGAAATGGGTAAACTCCTAAAACATTTGTCTGATAAGATTGACAGATTGGAGGTGGGAAGTAGAAACAGAAATCAAAATAGGGCCATGCCTGACAATGATAGAAATCCTAATCCATTCAGAAGACCTTTTCCCCCTAGATTTTTCCCAAGGGAAAGAAGAAATAATGATATACAGAGGGAGAGACAAGAAAATGAAGAACAAAACATTCAACCTCCCTTTCAAAACAATAATGTTAGAGGGGATGAAACATATGAATTGGATGAAGGTGAGTTAGATGAACTTGAAGATGAAGAACAGAATATTAGTCAGTTTGATGATCATGCTCCTTTACATTTTGTAACTCGAGCTGATTATCAGTATGCCACAGAATTTGATCAATATGAAGAGAATGACTATCAAATGTCCATGCCAGAGGTCTGTCAGCAATTGCCACAGAAGTCATATGGTTTAAGGTCAGGTGTGAAACCTGCAGCACAAACCAGGAAGCTAGTGAAAGCCTCTTCTTTAAAACAAAATCTGCCTGTAAATCAGAAACAAACTCTGAAACAGAGAAGGGATGAAGATGTGAATTCAGAAGAGGTTAGCAAGTCAGTTGGTGGTTTTAATTTTGAACATGAAATAAATAAGGTTAAAATCCCTGTACCTTTGACTGAGCTGATTAAAAGAAAAATTTATAGGGATGCAACCTTCAAATCCTTCAGCAATCCAGTGAATCCTAGTCTGCTTCCCTCTGATGAAATTAATCTTCAGGATGAGAATCCTACAATTATTGTAGGATCTAAAACGTTTGATCAACCGGATGACAACTCAGAACATCCTCCACCATTTTATGTGACCTTTTCTGTGCATGATCAATTGCTTCATAACTGTTTACTGGATTCTGGAGCTTCACACAATCTTATGCCTATAGCAGTCATGGAAGCTTTGGGACTGAGCGTAACAAAGCCTTACCATGATTTATATGCGTTTGACTCCAGGGCAGTCAAATGTATTGGGGTGATTAAGGATTTGGTTGTGAATCTAACGCAGGTACCCATGAAAAGTATATTGATGGACATTGTGGTTGCAGATATATCTCCTAAGTTTGGCATGCTGTTATCCAGATCATGGGCAAAAAAGGTAGGAGGGACTTTGCAGATGGATCTCTCGTACGCTACAATTCCTGTTTTTTGGGGTGAATTCAGGAGATTATATAGGGAGGTTCAAATGGCATACTTGGTGAGTGACATCAAACATCCTAATAATCACCCTATTTATGCTATTGATGAACACTTTGGGTCTTGCATGTTGAAATTGAATGATGAATCTGAAGGTGTTTTAAAGGTAGAAAAACATATCAAGGTTCAGGTACAGAGAGAGGAACCTGATGGTTTGTGGCAAATGTACTTTGATGGTGCCTCAAGTAAGGAAGGGGCAGGTGCTGGAGTGTTATTGATTTCAGCTGGAGGTGAGGCTATTTCCCTTATGTTTAAATTGGAGTTCAAGACAACGAACAATACTGCTGAATATGAGGCCCTGATCCTTGGATTAAGGGCAGCAAAAGATTTGGGCATTAAGGAGCTTGCTGTGTTTGGCGACTCCGAATTAATAATCCAGCAAGTGAAAAGGGTGTACCGGTTAAAGTAGTAGTTATTGAAGGTTTATAGGAATGAAGTCTGGGATTTAATTGAAAATTATTTCATAGCCTTTAATATCACCTTTGTCCTGAGAGAGTATAATGAAACAGCCGACTCTTTAGCTTTAGCAGCAGCTTACTTCAAAGTGCCAAAGGTCACTCATCTTAAATACCCAATAGATGTTAGATACAGACCTGCTGTCCCTGACAATATTAAACATTGGAAGGTATTTAATGATGATTTAGAAATAAAAGAATTTTTGGAACTGGTTGGAGAATTTTCAGATGATATTGCTGAGCAGGAACAGGATTCAGAATGGGCAGAAAATGAACCCTGCATAAATAATTCAATTGCTGAGCATAAGATTGTGGATTTAAAGGGGAACTTTATTCCTAAAGGATTGGTTCCTTTAGAGAGACTGTTTTCCAAGGATGATACATTGATGAAACCTACCTTACAAACTACTGAAGAAAATGTTATGGAATATAACATTGGTTCTGAAAAGCAGCCCCAAATGATAAAACTGTCAAAATTGTTGTCAAATGA
Source organism: Pseudotsuga menziesii (assembly GCA_001517045.1). Lineage (NCBI taxonomy): Eukaryota > Viridiplantae > Streptophyta > Pinopsida > Pinales > Pinaceae > Pseudotsuga > Pseudotsuga menziesii. The sequence continues at coordinate 533,834 of LPNX010332747.1, forward strand.
TGAAAGAGGAAAATATCTAGCTTTGCTGAAAGAATATAAGGACATTTTTGCTTGGTCTTACCAGGATTTAAAAACATATGACCCCACCATAATTCAGCATAAGATCCCGCTGAAGCCAAATACTAAGCCTTTCAGACAGAAGCTTAGAAGATTAAATCCAGCATTGCTGCCAGTGATTGAAAAAGAGGTTAAAAAACTGTTAGATGCAAAAATCATTGTGCCTTTAAGATATTCATCTTGGGTGGCTAATTTAGTCCCTGTACGGAAGAAAAATGGAGAGATAAGATTATGTGTAGACTTCCGTAACCTAAACAAATCTTGCCTCAAAGATAATTATTCATTGCCAAAGATAGATCATATTTTACAGAGGGTAGTGGGTGCACACAGGATTTCAATGATCGATGGATTTTCTGGTTATAACCAGATTGCTGTTCAGCCAGAAGACAGAGAGAAAACATCCTTCACCACGCCATGGGGAACCTTTATGTATGATAAAATGCCGTTTGGTCTCATGAATGCAGGTGCCACGTTTCAAAGAGCTATGGATATAGCTTTTGTGGGTGAAAATGAGAAATTTGTAGTGATATATCAGGATGATATTACAGTATTTTCTAAATCGAATGAAGAGCACCTTAAACACTTGAAGCAAATTTTTGTTAAATGCAGGAAGTTTGGTCTATCACTCAATCCTAAAAAATCTCATTTTTCTCTAACAGAAGGCAAACTGTTAGGCCATATTGTCTCTGCTGAGGGAATAAAGATAGACCCAGAGAGAGTCAAGGCTATTCTAAAAATCAGCATCCCCAGAAACAAAAAAGAAATTCAGTCCTTTGTTGGAAAAATTAACTTCTTGAGGTGGTTTATTCCAAATTTCGCAGAGATAATAAAGCATATCACTCAAATGCTTAAAAAGGACAGCGAGGTTAAATGGTCTAAACAAGCTAAACAGGCATTTGAAAATATAAAACAAGCATTGATAGAAGCTCATGTCTTGATGGCTCCCGATTACACAAAGGATTTTGCCATATTTTCATTTGCATCAGAGGATACTATTGCTGCTGTGTTGTTGCAAAAGAATTCTGATGGTTTGGAACAACCCATATCATTCTTCAGTAAAACATTAAGGGATTCTGAACTGAAGTATAATATAATGGAAAAACAGGCTTATTCCTTAGTTAAAGCTTTGAAATTCTTTAGAATATATGTGTTACATTCTAAAATTATGGCATATGTCCCAAATGCAGCAGTTAAAGAAATTCTGGCACAGCTAGACAACGAAGGTAAAAGAGGCAGATGGATAGCCAAGGTCATGGAATATGACATAGAAATCAAACCAATGAAATTGGTAAAAGGACAAGGCTTGGCTAAGCTTCTTACAGAGTCAAATTGTCAGGTTTTTAACCTTCACATCATGGCAGAACAGTCAGCACAGAGTCTTAATACAGAGCACGAAAAGGAGCAGATTTATTACAGGTATGCTAAATCTGATTGGTATAAAGATGTGGTGTATTTTCTTTTGTATTTACAGTGCCCTTTGGAATTGAACAGAAGTGAATGCAGATCTTTGAAACTCAAAGCAATGAAGTATGTTCTGAGAGATCAGATATTATATTGGAAGGACCCAGAGGGTATACTGTTAAAATGCTTGGAGAAATATGAAATTGATACTGTAATTGCAGATTTGCATAGTGGAGTGTGTGGTGGACACAAATATTGGAAAGCAACTGCCTTCAAAATCTTGAGAGCAGGCTATTACTGGCCTACCCTGTTCTCAGATGTATTTCAGCAGGTCAGATCATGTGTTGAATGTCAGAAATTTTCCGGTAAGCAAAAGCTTCAATCCCTACCTTTAAAGCCTATTTCTGTGGATGGTCCATTTCAGCAGTGGGGATTAGATTTTATTGGTGAAATCCATCCTCCATCTAGTGGACAGCACAAATGGATCTTGACTGCTACCGATTTCTTCACAAAATGGGTGGAGGCAATTCCAACAAGGAGAGCAACAGAACAGGTAATAATTACTTTCCTCCAAGAAAACATTCTAAGTAGGTTTGGCTGCCCTAGAAAATTGCTTACTGACAATGCCCCTGCCTTCAAGTCAAAAAAGATGGTAGAGTTTTGTCAGGAAAATAACATTAGTCTTAAGCAATCCACACCATATTATCCACAGGGAAATGGATTGGCAGAATCCAGCAACAAAAATATTGTAAGTAGCATCAAGAAAATGTTGTTTGAAAATAAACGAAGTTGGGACAGCAAACTGAAGTTTGCTCTGTGGGCTGATAGGGTAACCATTAAAAAATCAACTGGAACATCCCCTTTTCAATTAGTTTATGGAACTGATGCTATTTTTCCTGTCCATTTAATTAATCCAATCATGAAGTTTGTATAGGAAATTGAAAAAGAGCCAGATGTTATCAGGAGGAGAATGTTTCAAATTGTGCAGTTGCAGCAAGAAAGAGAAGCCATCAGAGATATTGCTGAGAAACATCAGAAAAGAATGAAAGTCAGTTTTGATAAAATGGTTAAAAAGGATTTGTTTACAGTTGGTGATCTGGTGCTCAGATGGGATGCCAGAAAAGATGAAAAAGGTAAGCACGGAAAATTTGATAACTTATGGATAGGACCTTTTTCAATTATTAAGATCCTGGGAAATAATACCTTTGTTCTGCAAAATCTGAGAGGTGAAGAGATAATGGGTCCAGTTAATGGACGTTTCCTAAAACCTTTTTACACAGAGTGAAAGACAAAGTATCACTGTACATAATCATTGTATATATCATGCCATTGCAAATAAGACTCTAACCCAATGGATAAGGTACTGGTCAGCAAGTTCTCAAACTCTCTAAAAGAAACTTTGTCCCCAGACGAAGCCAGATGTTATCTCTAGGGTTGTTCCTAGTATATATTTTTGAATTTTTGCTTTGCATTGGTTTTTCTTGTTTTAAAGTCCAGCTTGGTTTGAGTGTTATGATTGATTGTTAGCTTTTATCATTCCTTTAGATACCTTAAATCATTAAAGTTCCATTCAGCAAATAAATAAATAAAACCTATGTATGTGTAAAGACTTATGCGTTACATGGTAGATTTTGCAAACTAGCAGCGAATTCCTAAACTGGCAGCTAATTGAGAGCTTGCAGCATATTGCGTTTTGGATGGTATAATAGATAAATGGTATGTTTTGGAAAGGTTTGCGGTTTATGATATGAAACTGTTGATTGATATAAGCCTTGATCATCGTATTGAATATATGATTTGAACATAAAACTTCGGCATTCTTATGTTTTAGTGATCTTTACCATAAAATGATGATTCAATACGATAGTATCATAAAGGAGACAGGTGGTGTCCTTTCACCAATGTAGTCGTTCAAGCAATGAATGCTGATGGGTTATCGTGGCAAAAAACAGCTAGACACGCAGTTTTCCCCAATTCATTTTTCATTTGGCTGTTGAACAGAGGTATGAGAGCGCTGGTTTTTGTTTTCTGTTCACTTTCATGAGCCAGTTCAGGATATTTTCTTTTGTGTTCGAACCATAGAGTTTGCAGGGTTAGCATGGGAGTGTATCCAGTTGTTTATTTATATTTGCAGCAGTGCTGGGTTTAGTTTACAGCGTAAATATTTTACAGCATTATAAAAGTTCCTGTATAGGGTATACATTTTGAAGGCTGTCTAGTTAAACAGAGTTTCTTTGATAAGAGCAGTATCATGTGAATGTTCAGAAAATCAGGCTCGTTTTGCAAAGCCCTAGAACGTATAATTGCAGGGTTATGTGTATGGTATACATCCTGACCTGCATTTTCAGTTTCAAAATGATATTGCTTCAGCATGCAAAATAGTATGAAATACTCTGTTCTTGAAATACCCTGTTTTTGATCATACGCTGTTCAAGATTTTCATAGGGTTTACAGGGATAAGACTTATCACCAGTCTGCTTCAAAAGTTCATTAAATTTGTTATTTTGGGTTGTTGATAACATTTTACCCCTAGCATAAAGAGAGCTGTATTCGCATTCCAGCTGTTGGCACAGAGCTATATACAGAAAACCATTTTTGTGTTTATTAAAACATAAAGTTCCATTTCTCTGCACAGGTTAGATTGAAATCGTTCTAGGGTTTCAAAATGTCAAGAGAGATTGAAGATGATGAGCCTGAGCTGATTGAAAAGAAAAGAGCAGGAGGTTTTATATGCAAACTGGAACCTAGTAATACTCAGTGGATAAAACAATTCCCACGCTCTGCAAAACTAATTCAAAGATCAGGCTGGTTTAATTTTTGTGATAGGTTACAGGGGTATCACTCTCAGTTAACTATGGCCTTTATTGAAAATTATGATGAGGGTAAAGTCCAATTGCAGAGTTTGATTGTAAGGGTAAATGAAAACTCCATTGCTGAAGCAATTAATGTGCCAGCAGAAGGTGAAAAATGGTTCAAGCAGAAGGAATGCAAAGAAGACTTTAGTGAATTTCTAGTCCAGGGAAATGAAAAGCTGGATTGGAAGAATGGTGTGCATGTTAACAGGATGAAGACAAAATGGAGAGTACCCTTAGAAGTTATACAGAACTACATCACCTGCGATGGAAGGTATGATCGAGTGTTAAGGTGCCATTTAAAGCTTTTACTGCATATTCATGGTGTCATACATCTAAATATTCCTTTCTACCTTCTTAAAAGTCTGCAAAATATGATTTTAAAGGTACAAAAATACCCATCACACACAGCTAGATCAATATATCATCAAGGATTGATCAAGCTGTTGTTTTTAACCCAGTTGGAAAAAGAGGGAAGTCATGGAGTTCTTTATTAACAGAACTTGGTTTCAGTGAAAACCCTAAGGAGAAGGGTAAAAAGATGATGGAGAATGCTCAACAATTTATAACTAACCCTGCAGAAACCAACCAGAATGAGGTCAACCAGATAGAGCCAATTGTTAACGAGCCTGTAAACCCTGAAACACCATGCATACAGGAGGGTTCTGAAAAGCTATGTGATATTTTTAAAAGTATTGCATCCAAAAAGACAGTCTGCAAACAGTTGTTTAAGGCAGATAAATCTAGGACTATAATGAAGGAAAAATTGCAGAAAAATGAAGAAGAAATAACACAGCAAGGTGCTGAGAAAGATGAAGAAGGATTAACACAGGCAGCTGTCAAAGAAGTGATGATTATAGAGGATGCAGCTAGTGAGGGTACAATAAATACAATGGAAGACAAACATTCTGAAAATATGGAAGAATTCATTGACATTCAGGGAGTAGTAGGTGAAATACCTGAAATATTTTGTACAGGTGAACACAATAAACTTGAAGAAGGTTCAAAATTGAAAAGTCTATCTGAAGAAAAGAATGAGATGAAAGAAGAAGAGGTAGAGGTGACTTTAGAGCTTAATCAGTGTCAAAGATCCCTTCAAACTTACAAAGAACAAACCAAATATTTACAGGATATTAATGAGAAGCTATTGGTTGCAAATAAGAGATTAAGAGAAGATATGGAGGAAAAAGAAGCAGATTTTCAAAAACTGTTAATGGTTTCCAGGAATATTCTTAAGGAGAAGCGATCCATGCAGAAGCAGCTTGAACAGTTCAAAGCCCAAGTGAAGGAAAAAGACAAGGACAAGGAGTTGGCTAGACTTCAGAGGCGCTCCCAGGTTCTCAATGATTTGGCTACTCTAGCCGAAGCATCTAGAAGTTTGTAATTATTTTAAAGTTGTTTTATTTTGAATTTTTAATATGATGTATGACAGCTGTAGGACACATGTATGTAAAATCATTTTGAAAGGGATTTGATGTCCCATTTTGTAGGGGGTCGATCCAGGTTTATAGGATCTATGGTTAGTTTAAGATAGAATATATTTTGTTTTGATATAAAAACATCTATCGAGCTAGTATGAAGGGGTTGGCAGATTTTGGGATAATGCTGGAGGAATTGTAAACACCTTTGTATAGCATAAAGTCTTTGCAGCTTCAACAGGTTTTAGCTTTGAATGAAATATAATGATGATTTGTCCCTGTACTACTTAAACTGTTTTCTTTGGTAATTCTTTTAGGTGTTGGTCACTCACATTCCATTGTCTAATTCTTATCTGAGGAAACAGTTATCTTTATTGTTCATACACAGTCACAGTCTCACTTTATATTATCAGGATCATAAAATCTTTGTTATTGAATGCTGTTCTGTATGTTTATGTTGTATAACCTTTATGATTTTTCTTGCAGCCCTCATGGTTTTACCAGCCTATTATACACTTTACTGTTCTTGTGAATACTTGTATTGAATTATCTGTTACATATACTAGTTGCATATATCTATGATATTGTGATCTTATACCTGAAAACTGTATAAACATACGATACCAACCCAGTACATTGCAATACTGTAAATATAAACTAGCCTTACGTTTTATACCAGTTTGCCTGTTTGATTTATTTTCATTTGATTTAGTCATTGTCAAAATAAGATTTCCTAAGCTTGGATCCCCTGTAGTCTAGGTCCAACTTTAGGGATAACAATGACCATACATAAAGAGACTAAAAATGACTAAATTAGTGACCAATAAATGAGATTAATGACCAAAATTTGCAAATAAAATGACCAATAATTGAGAGATACACGACCAAACAATGAAATACAAATGACCAGAAAAATGACCAAAATTCGCATATCAATGACCAAAAATCAGTTTTGGTGGTTAATTTATGGTCTTTTATTACGCGACCAAATTTGGTCATATTTTAGCTTGTCATGTGACCAAACAATGAAATACAAATGACCAGAAAAATGACCAAAATTCGCATATGAATGACCAAAAATCAGTTTTGGTGGCTAATTTATGGTCTTTTATTACGCGACCAAATTTGGTCATGTTTTAGCTTGTCATGTGATCATTAAGTTGGTCACAAATGTGGCCATATATTTGGTCATTGATTCAAATATATGACCAAATTAATGACCAAATATATGACCAAATTAATGACCAACCGACAAGATATAAATGACCAAAATAAAAATGACCAATTTTGTTCATGTAATAAAAGACCGCAAATTAGCCACCAGCGATCGCCAAACCAAAAGTGGTCATTGATATGTGGATTTTGGTCATTTTTTTGGTCACTAATCTCTCATTTTCCACTAGTGCTCTAACTCTTAAACACCCCCTATTGTTCTATCTCTAATCACTTAGCACGCCCCCCACTTAAACTCCTAAAACTCCCTTCCTCTCTCTCTCTCTCTCACACATCCCCCTAGAATCTCTCTCTCACTCCTAACACCTAAAACCTCTCTCTCCACTCTGTCTTCCTCCCCAATTCATCCAACTACACTTAGACCCCACCCCCCAATCTATTCCATAACCCTCTCTCTCTTTGTCACAGACACCCACATTACACATCCATAGGTCACCCCCTACAACTAACATCCCCCC
>LPNX010332747.1:546580-580140 GCA_001517045.1 Pseudotsuga menziesii
ATCCCACTAAGGATCGCCCCCTCCACTCTATCTTTATTTCTCTCCCTCTCTCACACACACATACCTATGTTTCCCCTTACCTCTAACACCCCCTAACCTATAACCTAGAACACCTAGACACCCCCACACATATCCATAGGTCACATCCACAGGTATCACTTTTCCACTAACACTCCCCAACCAATCCAACTACCTCTAACCCCCACCCCCCTATTACATCCCATCTACATTCACCTAGACACCCCTCCCCCCAACTCCTAAACTCCTAACACACCCCTTACTCTCACTCTCTCACACACACACATCCACAAGTCACCCCATCCTACTAAGGAACCCCCCTCCTCTCTATATTTGTTTATTTCTCTCTCTCGCACACACATCCCTATGTTTCCCCTTACCACTAACCCCCCCACCGCAACTCCTAAACTCCTAACACACCCCTTCCTCTCTCTCTCTCTCTCACACACACACACACATCCACAGGTCACCCCATTAGAGTAAGCCCCCCCTGTCTACTCTATATTTGTCTCTCTCTATCTCTCATGCACACATCCCTATGTTTCCCCTTACTACCAACAACCCCCTAACCTATAACCTACAACACCTAGACACCCCACACACATCCACAGGTCTGCCCTTACAACTAACACCCCCTCCCTTATATCACTCTCCAATCAATCCAACTACCTCTAACCCCCATCCCCCTATTACATCCCCTCTACAACACCTAGACACCCCCACATTAATCTAACCCCCCCTTCCTTAACTCCTAGTCACCCCATACAATCCCTATGTCTCCCCTCTGACACACACACACACAAATCCCTATTTCTGCCCTCTGACATACACATAGACAAATCTATTTGACACACACACACATCTATTATACACACACAGACACATCCCTATGTCTCCCCTTACCACTAGCATCCCCTAACCTATCTCTCTGAGACCAGGGATAATTTTAGGGGCGAATTTTAGCCCAGTGGGCTATTTTTCCATGTTTTCTCCCCAAAAAGGTTCGCCATTTTGCATTTTTTGAAGCCCTGTTTCGCCAAATTTTGATGGGGTAATAATTTTTCACCCTAAAAATCGCCAAATTATTATATAAAGGATATAAAATCCTTGGAAATTAAAATATTTTTTGAAAAATATCGCCAATCATTTTATAGTTGGCGTTTTAAGAATTGGTAATATTCGCCAACATTTATACACTTTTAAATAAGTATGGTTCCTTAAAATCATCCCTGTCTGAGACACACACACACATATCCCTATGTATCCCCTTTCCAGTAGCACCCCCTAACCTATCTCTCCGGCACACACAGACAAATCCCTATGTCTCCCCTTAGCACTAGCACCCCCTAACCTATCTATCTAACACACACACACACATCCCTATGTCTCCCCTTACCACTAACACCCCCTAACCTATCTCTCTCTCTCTCACACACACATCGACATGTATCCCTTTAATACTAACACCCCTTAACCTATCTTTTTCTCACACACACATCCCTTGAGTTGTAAAACAATATAGTTAGGTTGAAGAGAGGGAGGGTGTTAAGGCACAAAGACTAAGGGAGTTCTTGTTAATTCTCCATAAACCTTGAATGAGCCCTTAGTTGTGCAACTACCTTCTTAAATGATCCAAAATTATATTAGAGTAAAATACACACTCGTTTTATGTGGCCAAAAAGTGCCCCCATTCTTGCTAACAATAACATGTGCACATTTAGTCTCAATATAAACAATAGCAGTCCCTACCCAAGAAACACTCTAACACATTTCGCACAAGTTTGAAAGTTCGTGCACAATTTTAGGTTGCAGATAGTGTGTGAACATTATATTCTTCACCATACTATCACACAAAATTGTCTTTTACATCAAGCATCTCCACCACAAGTGTTTAAGTATTGCTTAGAGAATGGAATACATTGAGGAGCAAGAAATAAAGAATTAATTGAGCAAGAAAGAAACCATTAATTGAGTAAGGAGCACCATAGAGCATGTCCACCATTGTTTTTCTTGCAATTGAGGAGCTAGAAAAGGAAACATTAACTTGGTCATTGTGGTGGAGTATGTAGACACAATTCATCAAGAAACAAACCAAGTATGGGGATATTCCCATTGAGGAGCACCATATAGCATCTCCACCATTGTTTTTCTTGCAATTGAGGAGCTAGTAAAGGCAACATTCTTCCCAATCTTCCCCTTAAATTGAGTATCTAGACACAATTGAGAAAGAAAGAAACCAAGATTGGGTAGTCTCCCATTGAAGAGTACCATTGAGGAGCTAGAAAAGGAAACCATATATAACATCAAGAAAGACAAAAGCATTCGCTCGAGGGGCCTTAGGTCTCGATATCAGTAGAAGAATGAGCACTGATCAAGGAGTAAAACATAGGTGCACATCAAGGCCACCTGAAACCTTTGCAGGTTTAATTGAATGTGGGTATACAAGTGGCGAAGTTAGAGAGATGTTGAATGCCGAACATATGCTCGAAGAAGATAGTGTTATTTAGACCATCGAGGAGGATTTCCAATTGCCATCGTCTGATCGTCAAGAAGACACAGAAGGACATGAAGCTCATGTTCAAACTCTAGACTGATCGGGTGATATGGTACAGGGTGCAGTTTCAACCTCCCTACCTCCATTAGAAACTTCACACCGAAGAACTCCAAAACCTATACATATCGATGAATGTCTCATTGATTCGCTTGAAGGTACTTTGTCTAAATGCAGTATTGCATATCAATCTCAAGAAATACTTGTCAACCATTTTGATTCTAAATGTGATGGAGATAAATGTAGATTATTTATATCATTCTTAAAATCTAGCTCTATGATTGTTGTTAGGAAAAACCTAAGGATAAAGATGATAAAAATTTCTGAACCAAGTTCTCATGTTGTCAGAAGTTTAGTAGATTCATTTAGTACCATTGGAGAGAAATCTCATTCAAAGGATTGCAATCCAGCTCATCGTGTGTTGTCACAATCAATCATGAACAAAATCACCAAGGCCCTTTGCCTTCTTAAGCCTACATACAAACTTGTAGGATTGGATATCAAAGCACTTCATAGGTGTTGTTCGAGAAGAGAACAACTTGACTTTGGTGAAAGTAATGGCTGGTCCTTTGTTGGTAGGTTTCCATGCTTCGATATGAAGCTCATTGATGTAGTAAATGGGCCAGTGCAGGAGTTTTGGTGTGACAATAGTAGGTCTTCATCCAAACAAAAATATGTACTAAAATTGAGAAGGCGTTCAAGGGATAATGATCCCCACATTAAACATTTTCTTGACATGACACAAACATAATTATACGAGAGATTTAGGCATGAACATAATGAACTTAACTTGGGCCAAATATCCTCCAAGAAATGAAAACCATAGTATGTTAAAATAAACACAACTCGTAACACATGTTGTTGTCAATATCACATTGAGTAGAATTATTATTATGACATATATATATACATATATTTCATGTTTTGCATAACACTGTTGTGCAGTAATGCTCAACTACATTGCCACCAAAATCATCTAGAGACTTTATCCATAGCAGTTTGTGTAGAAGGATAGAAGGTTGCACATTTTTACCAAAGGCCTTGCATAGATGGGACATGCCCAAGGTGTGGTGGAATGCCATTTTTGGACAAATGCATGCATGCCACTAATGAGCATGAACTTGGGAGACATGAAGTGAACTTGCAGTCATTCAAATACGTCACGTATGATATCGATGGAGGGAATGAAAGAAAAAAATACAATTGGTCACCTCTTAGGTTAGTAACGGGTTCCCAAATAGTATTTTTTTCTTCATCTATTGCTTCTTAATATATGTAACAACCTATTGATCTATACATATTTATTCTTTATCTACCACGTATTGGTATGCAACTTCATGGAGGAATTATTTGAAAAGACACAACAATATGTAAAGCATGTACATGTGGCTCGTTGCCAAGTTGAGCAGTTTAGAATGTGTAGGGATACATTTCCTATTGGAACTATATTATTAGTGGTTAATTTTTCATAAAACATCACTCTTAAACCACAGAATGAGATTCAGATTCAATATTATCACACAGACCAGGTTGGCATAATGGTCCATATCACCTATAGACATGGGGTAGATAGTACTGAAGAGAAATGATTATATTGAAGGAGTATCACTTTTACATAAGTGATGACAGTTGTCATGACTTGGATTGTGTAAAACATTTTAAATTGTTCTAAAAACACTTAGAGGATAACAATATACATATGGAACAACATTGGATTTGGTATGATGGTTGTGCAGTAAAATTCAAAAATTCTTGTCTTCCAATGGTTGTGTATTATCCATAAGAGAAACAAGGTGCCACATATTTGGAACTATTTTGAGACTAAACATGGAAAAGGGGAACATGATGGAGTAGGTGCATGCATCAATAATTCATTATGTAGGCAAGAGATGAAATTCACAACTATTTCTCTCATCCGAGATGCAAAGACCATTGTTGCATGGTGTCCTTCAGCGATGGGGTAGGGAGCTAGAAGGAAAGAAGACCAATCATCTCAAAAATCACATTTACATAGATATTTTTGGGAGCTGGTTGATGTAGATTGATCACACCTATATGAGTGTAAGACCGTCCAAGGAACTCGTGCATTCCATTCACTTAGATTGTCAGACAATGCTATAGTTGAAATGTGGACAAGGAAACTCTATTGTTTGTGTTATCCATGTAGAAGTGGTGAATGGGAAAAATGTGAATCCACAGATTGGGTTGACAACTGGGATCGTGTATCACTCCCCATTGGTCAAAAAATAACTACAGAATTATCCCAGTGGGAGGAGGTCCATTCGAGTATTTCACATGACTATGAACACATTTCAGATCTAATACAACCACATTCGATTATTATGTTGATAACTTTGAAATGTTTGATGAATAGTTGTGTTTAGTTAGCTGACTCCTAGGTCTTCACTTTATTTTATGCAGGGAACATATATGTCATGGTTTTCCCGAGAGGAAATTAATGGAACACTAACTATTGGCCGGCACGTTGCTTGGATGGGAATCATACCCTCATTGTCTCGTTAAGCGACTCCGAGGGAAATAATTTTCCAATTGGGTTGATGGTTATCAAAGGAGAATATTTGACATAGGTTTCCCATGTATGAAATAAAAAAGGTTACGCATTTGAAGATTATAGACCAGGTCAAATTGTATACCATTATAAAAACTTAGTTATTGGCACAAACCTCCAATTGCAAACAATACCAAACAAGAACTCATCAAAGTCATGATACTTGTTTCCTTACTCCAAGCATGAGAGGTCAAATTGTATACCATTATACAAACTTAGTTATTGGCACAAACCTCCAATTGCAAACAATACCAAACAAGAGCTCATCAAAGTCATGATACTTGTTTCCTTACTCCAAGCATGAGAGGCTAAAGGATATCGTTGCTATTAGAGCTGATCCCGATGGTCTAGTCGAATGACCACAGGTAGGTCTTCATGTATGTGGTATTCATATATTTTAGTTTCATGGTCTCATTGATTATTTACAGCTTGATAGATTGAGTGCTTCATAGATTGATAAATTCAATAGACTTCTACAACTTGATAAATTGCACCTGAGCTTCATCATGGATTTGTTGTATTATATTGATACTTACATGACTCATTCCTTATATCCTAATACCATTATCTACCACTCTATCTGGGATATGTTTATTGCATTTTCCTTGAATCTCAAAGCACGTCTCCTTGAATCCGATAATTATCTCCTTGACTTGGATAATTTGTTTCTCCATGGGATCCATAACATTAAGGAGTGGTAATCCTATCCTAATAACCATTTCCAATCCTAGCTTACAAACCCTATAGCCAATCGTATTAAGTCAAATTTTCACCATAAACCATATTTTGCATTCTAAGCCATAGAAACCATAGTTTGCTCAGTAAGGGTATGTCAAATTTTTGCAAAGAGGGGTCAAATTCTCATATTCCTCGACCATGAATGTGTTTTTATTGTTCCCACATGGAACCTTCCTAAACACACTTGCATGACCCACCAGAACCGCATTTTGGTGCACGGTCTCCATTCTATGCCTCGGTTAGGGATTCAACAAGTGTCCTTGAAAGCCTGTAGGAGGTGGGATTCAACATGCAATACAATGATAGTCATTTCTTGGATTGACTAACCTTTGAATCCATTAGATTTAGGACATAGGGATAGTTCTAGGGGTGGCCCTCTACTCTAGTTCCATGTACAACATATCACTTTTTTGGTCCATTCCGGAAACTAGGATTTTTATCAGTAAGGGAATGTCAAATTTTTGCACATAGGGGTCAGCTTTGCAAATTCTGCAACCATGAATGTGTGGCTAGAATTACCACATGGAACCTAACTAAACATGCTTGCATGACCCACCAGAAGCTCTTTTTGATTTACGGATTCCATTCTATGCACCGGGTAGGGATTCAACATGTGTCCGTGAAAGCCTGTAGGAGGTGGGATTCAACGTGCCATATAATGATGACTGTTGCTTGGATTGATGAATCGTCATCTCCGTTGGATTTAGGACATTGTGATAGTGCTACGAGGGACCCGATAATCTATGTCCATGGACAAGGTATCATTTTTTTGGTCAATTTTGGAAACTAGGGTTTTGCTCGGTAAGGGAATATCAAATTTTTGTACATGGGGTTCAACTTCACATATTTCTTGACTATGAACATGTGGATAGTATTCCCACATGGAACCTTCCTAAATGTACTTGCATGACCAACTATAATCCTATTTTGATGCACGGTTTCCATTCTATGCCCCGATTAGGGATTCAACAAGTGTCTCTAAAAGCTTGTAGGAGGTGGGATTCAATTTGCGATAGAATGATGTTCATTGCTTGGATCAATGAACCATTGAATCTGTTGGATTAAGGACATTCTGAGAGTGCTAGGGGTGGCCCTGTAATATGGTTCCATGGACAAGGGATCATTGTTTTGGTCAATTTTGGAAACTAAGGTTTTTCTCAGTAAGGGAATGTCAAATTTTTGCACATGGGGGTCAACTTTTCATATTCATCGATCATGAACATGTGGCTAGTATTCCCACATGGAACATGCTTAAACACACTTGTATGACCTACTGGAAGCCTATTTTGATGCATGGTTTCCATTCTATGCCCCATTTAGAAATTCAACAAGTGTCCTTGGAAGCCCGCAAGAGGTACGATTCAATGTGCGATAGAATCATGAAGGTTGATCAGATCGATGAACCGTTGACTCTATTGGATTTAGGACATCAAGATAGTTCTAGGGGTGGCCCTCTACAGTTCTGGGTTCATGGACAAGGGATCATTTTTTTCATCAATTTTGGAAGCTAGGGTTTTACTCACTTAAGGAATGTCCAATTTTTGCACATAGGGGTCAAATTTGCAAACTCCTCAAACGTGAACATGTGGATAGCATTCCTAGATGGAAATTCCCTAAACACGCTTTCATGACACACTTGAAGCCTATTTTGATGCATGATTTCCATTCTATGCCTCGGGTAGGGATTAAATAAGTGTCCCTAAAATCTTGTAGGAGGTGGGATTCAACGTGCGATAGAATGATGGTCGTTGCTCAGATCAACGAAATGTTGGATCTATTGGTTTGAGGAAATCAGAATAGTGCTAGGGGTGTCCCTATACTCTTGGTCCATGGACAAGGGATCATTATTTTGGTCAATTTTGGAAACTAGGGTTTTTCTAACTAAGGGAATGTCAAATTTTTGCACATGGGGGTCAACTTCACATATTTCTAGACCTTGAAAGTGTGGCTAGAGTTATGACATGGAACCTGCCTAAAAAATCTTGCATGATGCACCAGAAGCCCTTTTTGATGCACAATTTCCATTCTAAACCCTGGTTAGGGATACAACAAGTGTCCCTGAAAGCTTGTAAGAGGTGGGATTCAATGTACAACAGAATCATGGTCATTGCTCGGATCAATAAACCATTGAATCTGTTGGATTGAGGACACCGGGATAGTGCTAGGGGTGGCCCTGTAATATGTGTCCGTGGATAAGGGATCATTTTTTTGGTCAATTTTGGAAACTAGGGTTTTTCTTAATAACGGAATGTAATTTTTGCACATGGGGGTCAACTTCTTATATTGCTCAACTGTGAGCATGTGGCTAGAGTTCCCACATGGAACATGCCTAAACAAGCTTGGATGACCTACCTAAAGACTATTTTGATGCACAATTTCTATTCTATGCCCCGGTTAAAGATTCAACAAGTGTCCATGAAAGCGTGTAGGAGGTGGGATTCAATGTGGAATAGAATGATGGTCAACACTCGTATCGATGAACCATCAAATCCGTTGGATTCAATACATTGGGATAGTGCTACAGGTGGCCTTGTAATTTGGGTCCATGGGAAAGGGATAATTTTTTTTGTCAATTTTGGAAACTAGGGTTTTGCTCAGTAAGAGAATGTCAAATTTTTGAACATGGGGGTCAAATTCACATATTTCTCAACCGTGAACATGTGGCTAGCATTCCCACATTGAAAATTCCTAAACACACTTGCATGACCTACATAAATCCTACTTTGATGCACGGTTTCCATTCTATTCCATGGTTAGGGATTCAACAGGTGTCCTTGAAATCCTGTAGGAGGTGAGATTCAAAGTGAAATACAATGATGGCCCTTTCTTGGATCGACAAACCTTCAAATCCATTGGATTCATGACATTGACATAGTGCTAGGGGTGGCCCTGTACTCTGGGTCCATGTTAGCTGGAATATTTCACCTCCTGTGGACAACAAGGTGTTTCGCTGGTCTGAATGGTTCAAATCCAGAACAAATAGAGGAAATAGGTTGAAGACTCTCCCTAGACACTATAGATATTTGGAATATAAGGCTTTAATAGTTCACCTATGTACCTGTAGAAAAAGCTCATCATGAAACAAATCAAATCAACCAGAATATGATCTACTAATCTATGCTAGTGACTAAGGAGTCTAGCAACATATATATGTGGAATCACAATAACAACATATGTGGGACAGAAATCAACTTGCATTAATGAAATATGAAGAAGTTTACAACCAATCCTTAGTGTTGACATGCATCTCCATGAAACCAAATTCTCATCCCCAAAATCTCCGACTCTAGCTCTCTATGCTCTCTCCAAATGATCTTGGGCCAAGGATCAATCCAACGGCATAAAAATACCTTCATTGTTCTCCCCTCAACCATGGCTATGAACTCATATTTATAGGGCTTTAATGGATAGAGATGGTTGATAAATTATTGGGTGAGGTGGCCTCTAAGATCCTAGGATGAGGGATCTCGAGCTCAAGCACCACCCAACAGTAGAGATAAGGAAGTACATGAGGCTTATCATCTAGAAGCCTCGAGAAATTTCTCTTTTTCCCTTTTTACCTAGGTTACCATGCTTCTCCTTCTATGACATAGCAGTTCTGGTAATAACTGCCTATGGACCAAGGGAAATGGGTGGTGGAACTGCTTGTGGACAACTGATGAAAGGCGGTACAAGCAGGGGTACCGCTCCTAGATAAAGGGGCATGCATTATGCTGGGAATTTGTATGACAGATTGATGAAAAACCATTTGGTTTCCACTCCAAAAGCTAGGATTCAAGGCAAGTAGGTATGTCAAATGTCTTATCACATGATGGTGACAGGATTTTGGTATAATAGGATGCCCCCCAAAGCATGAGTCTTAGAGTGATACAATAAACAAGAGCTTTGAGAACAAGTCGTCACCAAGAGATGAAAATGTCGACTCAATCAGAGTATGCAATCAAGTAGGCATCTGTAGTACATCAGTATGTTGACTCATAGACACAAGTAACCAAAATCATAGCTACAGACCAATAAAAGGTAGATCCATGAGTGGAATAAACAAGCATGGATACTAGAATATAGCATAGATCCATGTGATAGAGGACTCAAACTTGGACATAGCTACAAGACATACAACATATATCTATGTCATACAGATGGAAATTTGAGCATAGCCATGACCATAGAAATGTGGATCCATGCCAGATATACAAAACTCCATCACAACCTGGGGAAAAAGTAATGAGAACTTTTAAACAAATGCCTAGGGTCTTCATCTCATATTCCACAAAGTGCAATTATATCCATATGATTACAATGATCTGAAGTTGAACATGGTAGAAACCACTTGGTTACTGACCAATGATGTGAACCCTTAACAAGTGCGAGGGAGATCACCATTAATGTCAATGATTCCCAAGGTACCCTAGTACAATCTACTGAGTGCGAATAGATGTCCTGATGTCGAACACCCAGTCAATTCTATCGATCAAAGGTCAATGATGTGAACCTATGTCAAGAGCGAGAGAATCTGTCATTAAGGAATACAAATCTCAAGGTACTAAATATTGTTTTCAAGACTATTTCCTAGATGATGAGCTGATGTCGACAGGAATAGACTCATCGAAGGAGGGCCATGATGAGTCCCACATCGATGACATGAAACTCAGAACATAGTTTTGGAATGATGTGAATGTAGTAACCATATGAATGACTCAAAGATATTGACACAAAGACTGTCTGGACTACAGAGGTAAAAATTCTTCAGATCCCCTTTGAACATCGGGCGGCATGACAAAATGACTTGGCAGCATGACTAGACAGGACAGATACACAATGTGACAATGGACAATGCATTCTTTTGAAAGACTCAAAGGAGTGACATGACTCATGAAAGTGGATCGTCATGGATATTAGCTGAATACCTAATTGAATGACATGATTGTGCAGACAAGTGCCATGTTCAAAGGTAACGACAAACAACTGCCATTATTTACAAAATGATTCCCTTCCCATTTTCCCCATCATGATCGATGAGTGCCTCTTTTTGGTTTTACGAGTTCAAAGAGGGTAACAAAAACTCGATATAGCTCATTGGAAGACAAGTCCAAACTCATATGTTTTACAAATCTGAAAGAGGAGGGGTTCATTCCCAAAATGGGTCTCTCAATGTTTAATTTAACGAGTCCACTGAAAGAAAACTCAATATCGTTCATGTTTAGAGATTCTGAACGAATATGGAAGAAAAATCCATGGGGGTTCTTTTTCGTATGATTTAGTCTCTAAGGCCCAAAAAAGTGTAAAATCATACCTTAGAAAACTCTTCCAGTCATGATTGGCTAGTGTTCCTTTTTTGTAAATAGTCCTATCCAAACTGAAAAAGAGATAACCTACCATCGGAAGGATGAATCTTCAAATACTTTTACTAGTATGAAGAAGACAAGTACTCTAAAATATTTTCATATTTATGGAGCCTAAAAAGAGTTTAAAGAGGACTCCATTAGAATTTTTCATGTTTGAATCCAAAACACAAAAAAGTAATAAACTAAGCTCAAACCACTTTTCATGTTTTAACCAGAGCACGAAAAATGAAAAGTAAGCTCAACACCATCTTACTTTTTTTAACGAGCTCGAAGATTAGTTGAAAGAATGCTCAGGGTTTGGTTTCATTTTTACGCAAGATTGAAACCAATAGGTAAAATTATGCTTGAAAAATCCCATTAACATGACATACAAAGGTTGGAATCCTTCCCCCAGCATGATTGCTAGTGAATCCTACCCCTAGCATGGTTGCTAGCGGCTTGACATGCCCCCAAGATTCATTTCATCTGACGATTCTTCTTCCATACCCAACCTAAAAACCTAGTTACTAATGTCAAAATGTTAACTAGGGGGGTAGGAAGAACGAGAATAGGGAAGGTGAAGGTTCAAGTTCTAACACTAAAGGGAAGATTCGACTCAAGGGAAGGGGATCCGTTTCATTTTTACACAAGATTGAAACAAAAGGTAACTATGCTTGGAACATGGTTTCATTTTTATGCAAGCTTGAAACCAAAAGGTAAACTATGCTTAAGAAAATCCATTTCATTTTTTAACGAGCTTGACATAGAATGGAAAATTTGCTCACGAATGATTTCATTATGCAAGCTTGAAACCAAAAGGTGAACTATGCTTGAGGAGATCCATTTCATTTTTTAAAGAGCTTGACATAGAATGGGATCTTTGCTCAGGGAAAATTGACATGATGGTTGGGTGCTATTTCATTTTTTAATGAGCTTGGCATAGAATGGGAACTTTGCTTAGGGAAAACTGACATGATGGTTAGGTGCTATTTCATTTTTTAACGAGCTTGACATAGAATGGGAAGTTTTCTCAGAACATGGGTTCATTTTTATGCAAGCTTGAAACCAAACGCGTAAACTATGCTTAAGGAATGGTTTTATTTTTTAACGATCTTGAAACCAAAAGTAAACTATGTTCTAAAACCTTCTCCTATCCAACATGATATCCAGAGGTTGGTAGGTTTCCCCCATTACATAAAAGCCAGAAACTTAGCTCCATTATGATGTCCATAGACTAGACCCATGCCCCCCATTTTACCTAGGATGGGAAGAAGCTAACTAGAAGAAGGGGAAGGAACCACAAGAACATGCGGCACATTCAAGGAAGTATGATTAATAGGAGTAATACGATGGTCAGGTGTGACAAAGGAAAGCTGATCAATGGTGAAAATCTTCCCATCATGGGGAAAATGCATAACTCAAAAGAGAGTGGACACAATAGCCTTCATGGCATAAACATAATCACATCCAAGGAGTAAATTGAAATTGAAAGGACCTTGGACCACCATAACATCAATACAGACATTTTTCCCTCCTAATGTAATAGGAAAAAGAGGAAGGATCCCTAAAGGCGCAGTAGGCCTTCGATTAAAATCCATTATGTGATCGGTGGATGGAACAAGCTAAGGAGAGCCTAAATCTTGCTAAGCAGTTGAGGATAGAGTATTAACAGAAACCCCTTCGTCAAAAATAGTGTGAAGTATCCTCCTAGTAGTAACATTCACAACTATCTGGAAAGGAACACTCGAATGAAGACGAGACTCTATTAGGTTACTCTAGTCAAAGGAAATAACCTCACTACTCGGAGAGGGTTCTGTTGAAATAGACAAAATTTCCTCTTGTCAAGAACAATTAGAACGAAGCATGAAAACTTCAGCAAGATTCAGTTCATTCTCTACTGGAAGAGAAGAACAAGACAAAGATTTGGTCAAAGAGACTACTTCAGTCTTAACACTCTGTGATGAAAGAGCGGGATTGGGTAGAAATGACACCGAATCAACCACTTTAACTTCACTCTCCAAAGGAAGAGTGGGATCAACCATAGATAAATCCAGATTGACCACTTGGTCAACCAATGGGGGATCGAGGGATAAATTACTCTCACTTGTTGGAATCACCTGTTGATTATCAATAATATTTTCCAACCAATACGAAGCTTCATCCATGCCTGGAAAAAGAAAAGTATGATGCATAGCCTTGCATATCAAACAAGGATACAAGAATTTACCCTTACGACCTCTTACCAATGGGTCACTGGTTGAGGGAGTATCATCAACATGATGATCAGAGGTTGATGACACAGACGGTTTGGACCTTTTAGACCACTCTTCTTGTACACAGGAGAGGCTAGGACACTCCTTAAGAAGGTGGTACCCCTTGCAAATCTTACAAGAAAACTTGGGTTTTCCAGGAATTCTCTTAGAATGAGCACCATCGAGAGCAGATGGTTGCTACTTTTTCTCTTTCTTATCCTTCTTCTTTTTACCCTTCCCTTTCTTCTTCTTCTTACCCACATGACTACTAACCATAGAGCTTTGGTTAAGCAAAGAAGAAGAAATGGGAGAAGCCACAACCGACGAAGAAGGAGCAAGATTAGGTTGAGGACAATCCTCTCCTGGAGGAGAGGTGACATTTGAGAAGTTAGGTGTAACAGGAATTACTGGATTAAACAACCAAAATGGTAATCCTATAGTTAATCCAGGAAGATTTAGAGTGGCAATAAAGGGAGGACCAATACCTTCACTTAAATGGAATACAAAAGGTACACCTTGGAAAGGGACCTCTTGAGGTGTAGTCCCAGATTGGGATGCCATATCTACACTCTCTAATAACCCCCTAACTACCATGCACAAGCGAGTACTACTCAAACTAAAAGCAACAGGAAAACATGTGAAAGGAGTGGATAAGAGTCAGGAACCTCACAGGACAGGCCAAAGAGATAACTCAGAGGGTTTGAGGATTCCTAAAAGGGTCTCCCGATATATGCAAGGTATGAAGGAGCTCAAATAAGTAGTAGTGTTGTCTAATGCATAACCGTTCACAAGGGGCCTTCCTATATACAATTGAGTACGTGAAGTACCTTTCTATATACCTCAAGGGTACGTGAAAGGCCATTTAATATACTTATGGTACGTGGAAGAACCGTGCGAGTCCGGTGATGTAATGCAGACAAATAACAATAGCTCCTACGTTTAATGATGCCTGAACATGTCTATAACTTATCACTCAAATTTCTAAAAGTTTTAACCTAGTAATACCGTTAATTTTATCTGGTGCGTTTAGGTGGAACCATGGAGTGAAAACTTGAAATTAAAGAAGATGCACACTGATCTATATGATAATGCAAGCTTTCCTCTTCAATGAAATTCTATCTAAGAGAGGGAGAGAGATTTACTTTTCTTCCCAAAAATGTACACCCAAATGCAAATGCAATTCTACCTTTTCAAATGAAAAGTGAAATATCAATGCACCCCAATCAATCTTTTAAAGAAAAAATAAAAAAGGGATCTAGAGAACATATAATATAAATCAAAATGTTTCCTATCTTTTCATGCTTGAAAAAGACACATAAAAACTCAATGGAAAGATAATTTCACTAACTTTTCCAAAAAAATCAAACTATAATGCACGCAAAGCTGAAAATAGATGTTTCTTCTCAATGAAAGTAAGATCTATAATCTCGAACAATCATGCACGAAACAAGAAGAAAATAGTTCAACAAGCTTGCGAATCAAGCAAAGGAGAGAGAAAACTAAAACTTTTCTTTGAAACTGACAATGAAACGAAGAACCAATCTTTCCTACCAAGCACTAAAAAAATAAGCATGCAAAAGGAAAGAAGAATCACCCAAGAAAAGAAAGACTCAAAACAACATGGATCATTCATGCATTCCAAGTTCAAAACAAACTGAAACCTACTCATGAAAATGAAATGTATATTTCCAATTCCAATGAATAATATCTACATAAAAGAGCAAGAGGTTTCAAGCAAAGAAAATTAAATAAACTCTAATGCAAGAAACATAAAATCTCTTTGAATGCAGAAAGAATACAACAATCAAAGCGACTGTAGAATACACAATTCATGGCCCCTCCTGGTCATGAGGGAGCATTTTTTTCTCCAAAACTACACTTCATTTTCATCAAAAAGTAAGCCAAAAACACACAAAAAATCAAAATACAAAGTCTGGAACAGGGCCTACCTGGCATCACGTAGATGAACCTACTAAAAGGTGGTTTTGAGGCAGAACCGCTCCTTGCTCACTGGATTCAGGCAGTGCACCGTGTATTGCTAACTAGACTCAGGTGGTGGCACCGCTCCTTGCCAATAGAACATGTGTGGTTTCTTGTAGATGACCAAAACACAAGAAGAACGAAAGATCCAGTTAGAAAAAGGCTAGATCAAGGAAAATACTATTGAATTGAGTATGGAAATAGAGCATAAAAGACCGAAATGACTCAGATCTAAATAGATCTGGAAATTTCAAACCCAAATAATGCAAGTTAGAAAGTAGATCTGAATGAAGAGACTTGAAGAAAATGGAGCCTCGATTCGGACAAGAGTTGTAGACTGAGGAAGATCAGAATAACTGATACACTAATTCCCCAGCGGAGTCGCCAGATTTGTTAGCTGGAATATTTCACCTTCTGTAGACAGCAAGGTGTTCCACTGGTCTAAATGGTTCAGATCTAGAAAAAATAGAGGACAGAGGTTGAAGACTCTCCCTATATGCTGTAGATAACTGGAATACAAGGCTTTGACAGTTCACCTGTGTACCTGCAAAAAAAGCTCAACATGAAACGAATCAAAGAAACCAGAATATGATCTACTAATCTATGCTAGTGACTAAGGAATCTAGCAACATATATGTGTGAAATCACAACAACAACATATGTGGGACAAAAATCAACTTGCATTAATGAAATATGAAGAAGTTTACAACCAAGCCTTAGTGTTGACATGCATCTCCATGAAACCAAATTCTCATCCCCAAAAGCTTCGACTCTAGCTCTCTATGCTCTCTCCAAATGATCTTGGGCCAAGGATCAATCCAACAGCATAACAATACCTTCAATGTTCTCCCCTCAACCATGGCTATGAGCTCATATTTATAGGGCTTTAATGGATAGAGATGGTTGAGAAATTAGTGGGTGAGGTGGCCTCTAAGATCCTAGGATGAGGGATATCGAGCTCAACCAACCCACAACAATAGGGATAAGGCAGTACATGAGGCTTATCGTCTAGAAGCCTCGAGAAACTTCTCTTTTTCCCTTTTTACCCAGGGTACCGTGCTTCTCCTTCTATGACATAGTGGTTCTGGTAATAATCGTCTATGGACCAAGGGCAATGGGCGGTGGCACCACTTGTGGACAACCGATAAAAGTTGGTGTGAGCAGGGGTACCGCTCCTGGATAAAGGGGCATGCATGGTGCTGGGAATTTGTATGAAATATTGATGAAAAACCATTTAGTTTCCACTCCAGATGCTGGGATTCAGGGCAAGTAGGTATGTCAAATGTCTTATCACATGATGGTGATAGGATTTTGGTATAACAGTCCATTGACAAGGGATCATTCTTTTGTTCAATTTTGCAAACTAGGGTTTTGCTCAGTAAGGGAATGTCTAGTTTTTGCACATAGGGGTCAACTTTGAAAATTCCTCGAATGTGAACGTGTTGCTAGCATTCCCACACAGAACCTTCCTAAACACACTTGCATGACACACCAGAAGCCCATTTTGATGCATGTTTTCCATTCTATGCCCCCGGTAGGAATTCAACAGGTGTCCCTAAAAGTCTATAGGAGGTGGGATCCAACATGTGATAGAATCATGGTCGTTGCTTGGATTGATGAACTGTCAAATCCATTGGATTCAGGACATCGGGGTAGTGCTAGGGATGGCCCTCTACTCTGGTTCCAAACACAAGGGATCATTTTTTGGCCAATTTCGAAAACTAGGGTTTTGACCAGTAAGTGAATGTGAAATTTTTGCACATAGAGGTCAACTTGAAGGTGATTTTAGATATTCCCCTCTTAAAAAATACTTGTTGCAAACTATTATTCCATGTGCAGTTGTTGAGAATTATGTTACCTTTTGTGAGGTGTTGAACTTGACTTATTTGCGATGAAGTCATAAAGTGTTACCATAGTTAGAGATGGAGTTGAATGGATGGAATAATCTGTACTGAAAAACTAACATGTTGTAATATACTTACCCCTTCCTTGGACATATATACCCCATGGGAGTGACCGCTTCCAGCAATTTCTTGCCCCTCTTCAGATGTAGATAACATCTGCAAGTTTAAAAATTAAAAATATTAGCAATCTATAAAGGAGTGTATAGTAAGAAATTTAAATAATTTGAACAATATTTAGTCATTAACCATGTTCTTGCATTCTTTAGGTAATCATAAATTCCACCTTGGAGTATTTCATTGAGATCAATGTATTAGCCATCAGGTTCTAGGTGGGGTTCCTGCAACTTCCAAAATTGTAAATATCAAAGAATTTAACAAATTAATAAAGACTAAAACATGCATTAACAAAATGATATGTATTAACAAAATGAAAAATGTTTAAATATTACCTCAATGTTGGTTGTTTGGGCCTCATATACAACCAAACTGGGTGTAGTACCACCCCCCTAAGAGGCATAAATTGCATGCAAGAGTAAATATTGCATATATTATGAAGATTTTAATATGTTACATACAGTATGGAAAAATTAAAAGTTGAACAATAATATATTTTTAACAATGTCCTTACTTGACCACCAGTCATCGTAGAGGTACCATGTCTTGTTCCAGGACCATAACAGGATTAACCACACATTGTGCAGACATGTGTCTTTCTCTGAGGCACATGTGATGTCGTCCTATACCCACCAATAGATGTTCCTCTACCAACACAAGATGGTGGTTGTACCCCAACAGAGGAAGATGGCGTTGTCTGGTAAATAGTAGTCCTGTGTCAAGAAACCATCTCAGCTAGAGTCATAAATGCCTCCTGTGTCTGGGAAACCATATCATGCGCAGGAGGGACGTCTTCCCTTAGTAGCTCAAAAAGGGGTGTAGGTATCTGTGGATTGGAATCTCTATTCCTAGCATTGGGTCGGTGTTGGGGAATCCCCTTACCAACTCCCTAGAAGCCCAACATGTTAAAATAGTTGACATGTTTCCCCATCACAAACTCTGCATACAAATTTCGAAGGAAGTACAATGGTACTTCCCTACTGTAGTGCGGGGGTATGCCAAAAACCATGTACCACATATCCATCCAATTTCCTCTAATGGGTGGAAAGGTGCACCACTTAATAGAAATTAGTGGCCTGGTGCTCTCCGGAATGTCATCCATCCCAGGCACTCTAAATAATGTATAGATGTGTTCTTTCATTATTTTCGGATTCTTTACCTCGTTGTAGCTCAACCCATCAGCATATTGTTGTCTTTTCCTCTCCATGTACAATGCAATGCTATACAAAACATCATTCAATATTGCGATCATATCAACAATAATCAACAATGAGTCTGACAAGGAGCATCAGAGCTCATCTCCACCCCTCCAACCATAACCAATCTCTCTAAGATGGCCAATAATCCTCAATATCTCAGCATTGTTATCCATAGTAGCCACCGCAATCATAAATACAAATAAAATATCATTAGAAATATAAACACATGATATAATGACATCTCTAAGCACTAAAAAGTCTATAACTAATATATGAGATATAACAACATAATAAAGACTAAACATTTCACGTTTTTTCATTTTAAATTTATGTCCTAAATTCAAGTATTAATTCCAATTTCCATATGCATGTGTACATAAAATGTCCTCTGTGCATATGTTGATTGGGAAGCTCCTATAGATTATTTTAAGTCTTGGATTATGAAGTTTGATTGAAATTGTGAGGTGCTGGCTAATGCCCTTGTAGGGCCAACTCCCAGATTGCGGGTAGAGGCAATGACTAGACCCTAGAATAGGTGGCATAATGTGATATTGATGAATAAAATCCCAGTATAGGAAACACGTTTTTTAGATATGTAATTATTTGTTGTAGCATGATGGTTTTTGGACGCCAAAGTCTATTTAGCAGATCTTTGTTTATATGTAATTTGGGCCATGTATGGATTCCACTTGATGTTATTTTAGTTTTATGCCCTCTTTCTATATACCCATGACAGACTTTAAATGCACAATTGTGTATAGTGGATTTTATGGTTGCAAGGTTTCCACTGGATTCTATCATGTATGATAGTATGTTATTGGCATGTAATCAAACACATCAACCTCCCTATGTATCTTCATGTCCATAAAGCCTATTGTTGAACTTTGTTGTCTTGACCTTAACCAAAAAGTACCCTTCAGTCAAGAGGAAATATTTGTTAAGCATGGGAAGCTTATATACCTTATTTTAGCACTTGGATTAGGAAGTTTCATCAAAACTATAAGGTGTTTATTGATGTTCTTGGATGACCAACTTTGATATTTCGGATAGAGGCAAGGGATTTACCATGTTTGTTTATGTATTTTAGGGAAGATATTAATTCTACTTTATTTTTTTTAGTTGCATGCAAGCTTGCAATATAATTCACAAACTTTGCATATTTGTTAATTTTAGTTTGGATTCACAATGATGATTGCGAATATACATATGCAAATAGTGAAGTTAATTAACTTTTTATGAGTTAATTGGGGTTTTGGTTTACATTGGGCATGTAAATTACTTATGCAAACTTGCAATGTGCTTGGCAAACTTTGCATATTTGTGAATTTTGGTATGGATTCACAAGGATGCTTGTGAATATGCATATGGAAATAGTGAAATTGATTTGTTTTTTATGAGTTAATTAGGGTTTTGGTTTCCATTGGGCATGTGAATTTTGGGTATGAATTTTGGTAAATAATAAAAAATATTTGATTTTTTATGATTAAATTGGGGTTTGGTTTCCATTGGCCAATTCCATTGGGTTTTTGTTTTCCATTGGTTTCCATTGGCCATAAATTAATTTATTTTGGTTTAATTTCAAATTAAGGAAAATAAATGAATGAATTTAGGGAAAAAATCATGCGAAGATTTGAGGAAAATATGAGAAGAACTGAGGAAAATACCTCACAAAGAGGAGGTTGATCCAAAGGTGGAGGTGGATGGCTTTGGCTCACCCAAAACATATTCATCCACTCATGTTTTGCTCCGTCCAAGATCCAACAACACTGCGATGTGGTAAAAATGATGGGCTCGACCTATTTTAAAGAAAAAACACATTTTTAAAAACATGAGTGTGATTTGATTCAATAAAATAGAGGCGTGTTTTGGTCTACTATCCTAATTGGCATGCATGTTGGTAGCCTTGGGACTAGGCTTGGTAGGGTCGGGATTGCTTAGGCTGATTTCTATTTTACGGTTCACAAGTGATTGACTTCACTCTACCATTGCATCTAAAATGTCCCTCAACTTTGTGCATTCATGCATTTATTAATTTCGGAGGAAGAAAAGAAAAAAAACTACTTTTTTGTTCGTATTTTCGACATATCTCCCTGTGTTTTTACTCAAATTTTGATCAGGAGAACCCATTGGATGTGGAATTAAATTCCGCATACAACGAGTAACCACTCTACATACTTTTGATGGACACTGCTACCCCAAAAAAAGAAATACTTGAAAAAATGTGATGATGACATCATCATCACGTTTTTTCAGGTCACTAGTGGAAAATGAGAGATTAGTGACCAAAAAAATGACCAAAATCCGCATATCAATGACCACTTTTGGTTTGGCGATTGCTGGTGGCTAATTTACGGTCTTTTATTACGCGTCCAAAATTGGTCATTTTATTTTGTTCATTTATAGCTTGTCAGTTGGTCATTAATTTGGTCATATACTTGGTCATTAATTTGGTCAATATTTGAATCAACGACCAAATATATGACCACATTTATGACCAAATTAATGACCACATGACAAACTAGAATATGACCACATTTGGTCGCATAATAAAAGACCGTAAATTAGCCACCAAAACTGCTTTTTGGTCATTAATATGCAATTTTTGGTCATTTTTTTGTCATTTTTTTGGTCATTTATATCTCATTGTTTGGTCAAGTATCTCTCAATTTTTGGTCATTTTTTTGTCATTTTTTTGGTCATTTATATCTCATTGTTTGGTCAAGTATCTCTCAATTTTTGGTCATTTTATATGCAAATTTTGGTCACTAATCTCATTTATTGGTCACTAATTTAGCCATCTTATGTGTAGTTATTATATTTTAGTAGTTTAAATGGTGTCCATTATTAATCAACATAAATTTTTAATATGATATTATGTTTAAAATAAAATAAAAAAACCATACATTAGTTATCATCATATAATACACATGTGAATTAATCAATCTCATATTAATTAGTTAATTACAACACTTATAAATAATATAAAGTACAACCATATAAGTTTTAAATCGCACAAATTATATTATATGAAATGTCAAGTATTACAATAAATATGAGTTTTCTCAAAAACTATCTCCATATAAATTTATATGAAAATCATCTAGTACATTGATGACTTTTCAAAATATGACAATGACTAAACCATCCCATTTGTACTTGGCTGCTAAGCCATACTTAGATCCCGCAACAGCTTCAATTAACCCATACTTAGCAGCTTGAAAGCCTCAACAGCAGACTCTTCATACTCAATGGAAAAGCCTCAGCAATAGGCTCTTCATACTCAATGGCCCACTTAGTTAATTTCATTCCTGCAAAATCCAGTAAAAAAATCTAAGTAAAAAAAAAATGAACTGTAAAATACAAAAACAATGAAGAAAATTATTTATAATGTTCAATATCTTAGCCTCCAATTGCTTTTCCTTTTTCTATACAAAACACTTGAATTGAGTGATTAGACATTTATTTCCAAGTTTCTATTCATACTCATGTAATTGGAAAGATTCTAATGTTTTACCTCGGGTTTAAAGACACTCCCTATGGTATTCTGGGAGATACTCTCAATAAGAAGGAAATGTACAATAGAAGGGAAACTTTCTGAACTGTCTGGTTGGTCCCTGAGCCTTCCAACAACCCATGCCCTAACAACTGTCATTTGGAAGCCAAATATGACGTGTTATGTAATAGGGTTAAGCTTCACATGCAATTAACAAGAACGTTGAATCATATAACAATGGGGAAATGCCATGTTTTATCATATCCCAACACACTTGTAAGAAGAAATCATGCCCATAGATATAAACCAATGAGAAAGGCCAACCAGATTCAAGGTCAGTGCCCCTGTTTTGTCACTACAAATTTTTGTAGTAGAACCCATAGTCTCACATTCTAACAAAATTCATACCTGGAATGGGGTGAATGTTTAGGTGTTGAAAGATCAATCACACATCCATGCATAGTAATAAATTATTGTAAATCATATACTAACCAAAGCCTTGTCTGCCATCATCTTCTTCATTGAATAAGCTAAAATGTCAATAAAATGACAAGAAAACATGTTAATAAGCAAGACACCACTCTCAAATAAATCATAGACAATCACTAGATATTAATTTGAATAAGCTAAATCTAGAAAAACCTCCGCAATTAATCGTACGTCAAGGTGACTGCCAATGGAAGTCCTTCTGGAACTGCAACAATGACAATGGAAACCTACAAACAAATATTGCCATTAGTATTTCTCTTATGTACATTTTCATATAATCATTGGGCATGACACTACTCAACATTTTTGTAAACAATGACAGCTGATTTTATACAAACTATCCATTCAAGCATAATACTAACAAGATACTGAAAGTAGGACATGGTGACCTACCGCAATCGAGAAGATGTTAACAATAATGTTAACTGTGTCTCCAACCTTGGTCTTTCCTGCTTGAAACATGGGTTTCCCATTGGAGTCTTGTGTATTTCCTGTAAAAATATCATAAAACAGAACACAAGCTACATTCAATACAAAGTGGCAATGCAAAACACAAATAATTTAGATAAAACATTGAAAGGTAGTATAGTATCACTTACCTAATCAAGAGGATGCCAATCAATCTTAATGCCAATCAAGTATGCCAATCTGATGTTGTTGTTGCTTTATATGTTTAAAATTTTGAAAAAAATGGATATATTTTGTATTTTTTTATGTTTTCCACGGGTTGCCGATGTTGCCGAAAAATTGTTTTCGGGCCGATGCCGATGTTCACTTCATTGTTTGAAACTTACAAGGACATGAGACAATGTAAATGCATATAAAAATCCACAAACAAAAGAATATGCAAGAGTAATACAAAGGGTTTGTGCCTATCCACTTACGCAGCGGAATATTTCTTCATGACATTCAAATGAACCTTATCTAAAGCAGCTCCCACAGCTTGAGCTATCATGGCCTCTCTGCAAGCAAGACAGATCTTCAAATCATGCTGCATTCTTCTCAATGAGATACTTCGTTGGGATAAGGACAAGCTGACCTTGATCTGTTTGAATGCCCAGACATAATTGCTAAATTTTTGTTTGAACGCTTCAATTCAGCTTGGACCCTGCAAACATGTCCACAATGTTTCCATTCATATAAGAACAGACCATAGCCCCAAAAAAGGAATATAAATTGTATCAAATCATGCAAATTTTCAACCTAGTTCTATTACAAACCTTGCTACAGCTCTAGCAACACCTTTATTTATTTCCTCATGGCGCACTTTATAGAGATCTTCCACTTTCTCATGGGCTTTTAGTAATCCCTGCTCAGCAAGAGTTAGCCTCTCCTCATCATACTCAGCAGCTGCTTCAAAGATTATCTTCTCAGCTATCTCTTGCCTCTCTAAATCCAACGTAGTATATACCTATACACATACATAATGGATTACTAAAATGATGATTGCATTCTTCAATTTCTTCCAAAGAAACAAAAGGGTCAATTAAAAATCAATTTTGTCACATGCATCTAGAATTTACAACCAAGGTTCAACATTTGGCATATGTTACATTAAGCAATAAGACATGAGAGTAATAATTTAATTCTCTTTTTAAATTGTAGAAAAATGACTGCAAAAACATAAGCCCCAATGTGTCACCTCAAAAAGAATAGAAGATAACAGTACTCTGACAAAAGATCACATCCACAAGCATACACAAACAAGTTTTGTGAATACACCAAAAGGGGAGTAGAAAACACTAGTGGTAAAATATATAAAGAAAAATGTGGTAAACAATCAACCCAACTCATAAACATCTTGCTAATATAAGAGAAGTGGTTATCGCTTGATAACTTTGTTAGCCATGCCATACTTAACTCTTTATTCAAACTCACTTCAAACTGAGATTCATAATCGGTAATCCCCATATACCAAAAAATACTATTCTAACTGAAAGGAAAGAAAGCTCTTGGAATTCAACAACAATCACATTCGCCAAGATCGTTACAAGATGGACTTGCATTTCAGGCAACAAACTACTCCAGTAAGCACATAACAAAGTAGAACATGGTATTTATGTTGTACAGCAAACGCATGTACATTGCTCCCATTGTGAATGTTGGAGATCCAAGCCTCAATCACATAGCTAGTAGTAAATGCCTAGAATCCACTTGTTGAACCAAAAGTTATTCCACACTATAATTCATCCCAAAAAAAACCATTTTGAACAAATTCCATGTAGTACACCACAACACAACAACCATTCATGTTCCAACTTTCCTTAAGAGACCCAACCTAATAAATAATAACATGTTAGACACAGAGTAATTACACTCATCAATCCACTCAATTTATATTGCTATACACAGCCATCAAAAATATGATATATTGGTAATGTTGGTAAAACAAACCTGGCTTGTTGGTGATATATGGCTTAAATAGTCATTCTAGCCTTTATATATAATTAATGATCAGCAGTTCTAACTTCTTAGATGCCCGAGGCCTTTAGACTCATCGCATAGCTATTACAATTGATTTTAGTTTGTGGCTTAGAAAGGTTTATGGGAATTATGTAATTAAGTTTCTTTAACACAATAACACATATTTCTTAGTCATCCACGAGATGTAGAATAGTTGGTGGTAGGGTATGGTTAAGACGCCCCCTAAGCTAGAAGTTCACCAGTTCTAATCCCGTCGGATACCAAAAATCCAACCATGTTAAGGGTCGGTGTGGTCCAGGACGGGTGCGATCCCCAGGTGATTTTGATGGCTTAGATGCCCCTGGTTCGTGGCCACTCAGCCAATGGAAACCCTGCTAGTCAGGGAGGTTCCACCACTTTTCCAACAAACAAACAAAAAAAACACATATTTCTTAGTCCAAATCAGACAATATAAAAATCATAAACAACAACACAGTGCAGATACTGAGAATTTTACACACAAAATATTGCAAACAGAATTTTGATTTCAGAGCTTTTGCTACAACAGATCACAACATTTACAATTATCTCTCCCTCCAAATAGTACAGGTACATAAAAATACACCACTTGAGCTAATGCACAAGAATCTCAATAGATGTAGAAGTTGGAAGGCCAAAGGTCTTAATCATTTGACTTACTTCCGCACAAGTTCATTGCAGGTTTTTCTCATATTCTGCAGAGCATTAGTGTTGGCTTCTTGTTCCAGATCTCTAACTTCCATAAGAATATATTGCAAGTTGTATCCCTCACAACATTAGGTTGTAGATCTTCTAATTCCTGCAACATGAGTCTTTATCTCCATAGCTTGGTTCTAGGCCTTCTCTTTTTGCAACTTAGGATTGTGAGTCTCCAACCACTCCCAAACTTTTGCCGTGCCTGTTATTGCTCAAATTTTCACCTGAGATGTAAATTCCCCACCAAGTGAAACCCCAACAGGAACTCAGAAATTCTACCACTGTCACCTTGGCAACAATTTCCCTCAGTTTAGGATGGTTTGTCACGAACACAAGGGGGCCTTCCCTAAGCACTCTTAGTCCAAATGAAAACAGAGGAAGGTAGAAGACTCGAGAAATTAGTACAAGTATATTTCTTAAGTGACATATTGCAGATTTGTAATGCAGAGTTTAAGTCTAGTATAAGATGCAAAAAGAGGTAAGTTCCCTAGACTTAGAGGTCAATTTGAAGTATTATAGTAAAATGTGATTTCTAGATCTGTTAAACAGAAATAAAAATCGTTTTTTTTATGTTTTAAATGGTGGTTGAAAGCAAGACTAGTGCCTAGGAAAGGTACAAAGGGCATATGGCATGAAATAAGGCTTGTGGGAGACTATATTATTCAGGAAAAGAGGGCAAATGAGGCTGAATCCTGAAATATACAAGCTGCAATGGCCCTCTCCTTGCTGTCCCAAATTACAGAAACATAACTAGGAAGATCCCAACTGTAGATGAACTCCACCACTTATCACGATTATATTTATCAGGAACAAAGTATATGTGCACCTAACCAAGCATAGAGAAATATGCATTCATAAACAACATCCCAATGATAAACATTAAAGAATGAGGGGTGATGTTACCTGATTCAATGCTTCACAAACATATGTCAAGAAAATTCCAGCAACAACAAATGACATCAAGATTTAGAATACATCCTCATCCACAAAATGCTTTATGCATCCATCCAATAGCTCCAATACAAGTATCCTAAGGACCTAAAAAATAGGTCTCAAGAGTTCAATAGCCAAACTTTAAACCCCCCTTACAAATAAGGAGAGAAAACCCTTCTATAGGTTGAACTCAACTCCTCAACAATAAAATAACATTTGTGTTCCTAGATACATCCTTTTCTCCAAGTAAAACAATACAATAATACATAAGCGGGCTCCAAGACCAAAAATACCCATACTATTGAAGAAAAGAAGTCTCATGAACGTGATACCACGCGTCCTCCTTCTCAAGTAACATGAAACATACAACCACATGAAAAGATCCATGTGTCCTGTCATGCAAAACGTCTTCAAGAGATGACCTGTATTGACCAAGGAAAAATGCTTCATACTATGTGTTCAAACTCAATGTGGAATGCTCCTCAAGGAAACCACCATAACCCCTTCAAATAAAATAATATATATATGTCAAGTCACATGAGAGAGAGTGCTCTCTAATGTGTATGAAAGAATGCCAAATGCAGCTGAAATAATGATGGATTTCTCAAAGAATAATCTTCTTTGACCATGCAATAATGAGAAATGAACACCTAGAAGAGGTGAGCCCTAGAAGAATAAAGGTAGTTGAAACCACCTCAACCCAAAAATAACAATAAAAATAACCATGTGAGGTGTGCCTTAGAAGAAAGTTCCTGGACAACCACCTTAACCACTTTGACTTGGAAAAATGATGATAAAATAATCCATGCAAGTTGTAAATGATGACAAAATAATCCATGCAAGTTGTACCCTAGGAGAGAGTGCCATGGGACCACATTGAAAACATAATCACAATATAACAATGCCACAAGAATGCACCCTAGAGATAGATAAGAAAAGATAAGATAATTTTATTACTGTCTAACAAATGACCACTAAAGTAGGTTAAAGGGACTGTTGGGTAGATAATGATGTCCATACAAGATAAATAAGAAAAGATAAGATAATTTTATTAATGTCCAACATATGACCACTAAAGTAGGTCAAAGGGACTATTGGGTAGAGCAATATAGATCCATTTTAACTATGGCTCTACCAAGCACCCAGAGGGATCAAGTTCTCTTGAGGTTCAAACCCTTTTTAATTTAGAAAAATGTCTAATAATAACTATTCCTACTTGGGAGGGAAATGACCAACTTGGTTAAGTAATTTCTAAATATGATAAATAGTTTTCCAAAAATTCCTTTACTTGTCTTTCTTTAAAACTAATAATGAATATTAAGAGTAGGTAACGAGTTAAATAATCCGTATACAATTTTAAAATCTAGATTTCTAGAATAAATTGGAATTTGAAAAACATTTTACCATCAAACGAAGATTTTAAACATTTATCCAAATGTTTTTGAGAAATGACATGTTTTTCTCTATAGCTAAAAATGAACATTTACATGTTAGGGTCAACCTTTACTTGGGAATGAGCAAGGATGTAAGTGGTTTAAGGCACATGGTTTTAGTAGCACGTGATTTACAAAACTATGGATTCTGATCGTCAATACAAAAATCCATCTTACGTTTCTGATGGTGAAATAAATCTGCTATATCTGTTGGTGTGCTACCATCTTCTGGCTTCTTATCAATACGCTGGCGACTAAATCTAGGAATTATCATGGATATTCCACGAGAAGGATGGACTAAACCAAAACTTCCTAATGCACTGGAGAAACTGTGAGATCTGAAATGGAATAATTTGTACATGCAAGAAGTTCAACAAGGAAAACAATATTTTGGTCTAAACTATAATATCAAAATCAGAAGTTGAATAGAATGAACTTCTGATCAAATCAAACAATGAAACAATAATTTGAATGAAAAACAATAAGTTGATATCAAATCAGATCTAGAATGAACTTCTTGCAAACTATAATATAAAGACCAAACAATGAAACAAGGAAAATCAGATCTAGAATATTTGTTGTTGTTTTCCTTGTTATGATATTGTCATGGTTTTTCTTATCTTAAACTGACCTTCAGATCAATCTCGAGATCCTTCTTGGACAGATCTTATGAACAGACCTGATCAGGTCCTCACAATGTATATCTTCTGCTGAAAATACAAAGTTTCTTTTTTTGGGAAAAAGAAAACAAATATTTAATCACAAAATAGATAAGCCCTTAAACTTCAGAAATCAACACAAATACATCCACAAGAAAATAAACACAAGAATATGGAAAAAAATCCTAAAGGTAGGGTAACACCATTAACTACTCCTTATGGAAGGAA
The DNA here is from genome assembly GCA_001517045.1 of Pseudotsuga menziesii. Classification (NCBI taxonomy): domain Eukaryota; kingdom Viridiplantae; phylum Streptophyta; class Pinopsida; order Pinales; family Pinaceae; genus Pseudotsuga; species Pseudotsuga menziesii. The sequence continues at coordinate 575,603 of LPNX010332747.1, forward strand.
TCACTCCATAAGTTATGTTTGCTACAAGTATTACATCCAATAACCTCACAAGACATCTCATTCCATTGCTTATTCTTTATATAGTTTCTATACAACCTTCTAGGTACTTTCTATAGAAGGATCTTTCTAAGTTTATAATAGGTGGAATTCGGAATCTTCTAGATACTTTCTAGAGAAGTAACAATCTAGTAGGTAGAACCTTGTAGTAAAGACTATTACATTTGTTTATTTCACACTACATGGTCCTTATTAAATAAAGATGGCCATAATAGATAGCATTATCCCATTGGGTACCTCCCTAGGTACCCCATATTATACTCCCTAGATATATTACAAATATCAAATATAGAGATTTTTTCATGGAAAAAAATGGCAATTTGGTTAGTCAATGGTATCAAAATTCAACTGGCATATTAACATAGTATTATAGTATGCATTGATGTTCAATTTATTTTTTCCCAGAGGGTAGTATCAAAACTTTTCCAATTGGCAACATATAAGCATGGCATTAATGCATGCATGCAAGTGCAATGTCTTCGACTCTTCGTATCATAGAAAATATTGAAAAAAAAAAGATAAAAGATGTAAAGAAGACACAAATGACAGAAATCACACTCAGGAAACCTATAGATGAACACTGAAGCAAAGGTATCTTAAAATTACAAAAGAAATTTATGAAAAAAATAGTGAAACCTATATAAATCTGTAAATGGAATGATAAGCATCCAAGTAAGCTGAGAAAATAGTTATAACACACCTCAACAACATCCGGCCTGGAACAAAGCTGCTTAAGTTCTGCAATCTTCATTCTCCGTTGAAGCTGCAGGTCAAGTAACACAGAAATCAACACCCTTGAGAACTATGAAATCGAAGCGGAGAACACTACCAGAGTAGTGAATGTGGAATAAACAAATACAAAACCTTCTTCTTTTTATTTGAAACCCCTTTTTCTTTATTCTGCTGCTCTTGTTCATCCTCCTCATCTGAATCAGAGTATGCTTTTTTCTTTGCTTCCAAACTCAAAGTTGCATCCTTCTTTTCTTCATCCTGCAAAGGAACAACTTATAATATCAATATTGTTCCTCCAGCTCTTACTTTTTCAACTAAACTGCAAAAGGGGTATAAGACATAGTGGAAAAGGATACAGACAACTAAACTACATAAGCCACACCTCCTTTGCAATTGCCATTGCATCTCCGAATGCAAACTTTTCAAACACGCTTCTGAATTTTTCAAGCATATCATCTTCCAGCTTTGCTTTTTCTATTACATATTCAATCTCAACTTGCTCTGGTGGCTAACAGATACACATTGCAACAAGGTCAAAACACTACAAATGTAATAATCAAATGCAATCATAGCTCTCTAAAGACGGGGATCATGTTCAACCTTAACCTCATCAATACTTATAAAACATAATTTATCATAGGACAGACTGGTGCAATCTATAATGTGATTTTAAAACTTTTAAACTTTAGAGAAATAAACACATCATTTTACAAAAAAGATAAATAAGGCACAAAAGTTAGCAATAGATCTGCAAAGAAGATCCAGTTTGGATCAATATACAGAAACAAAAAGTCCATCTCTCTACATGGTTTCCCCCAATACAGTTCCTCAATTTCGAGGAAACAACTCAAAACAAGATCAACCAGATGGACCAAATTAAGCAATCTTAAGTAAAATAAATACTGATGCAGATTTTCTCACAACATTTGGCCATAGCCACTCCAAACATAAACCCAAGGAATTAGCCATTATTTTGCAGTTGATCTTTAATGGCACCGGTTGTACAAGAAACATAATAATTGTAGCTGCTATTACTGATTGGTTTCCTATCACAACAAATGATTCAGATTCTACAACAAGAAAAATTTCAAAACATATAGCAACAAAATATTCAAAATATGCATTAGAAAAACATTCAAAGTATACATCAGCAAAGGATTCAAAGTCTACAATAACAGAGAATTCAACATCTTTAACTTCAAATGTTTCAAAATCTCCAAGAACAGAGAACAGAAATCAATGGAATCAAGAAAATTCAAGAGTTTATATTAGAAACACAAAGGCATTTGAAACATCTTGATATGTATACCTTTTACATGATACATATATGCTGATACGTATACCTTTTACATGATATCTTGCTCCTCTACCTTTTCCAGTATACCTTTTGCATGATATCTTGCTCCTCTACCTTTTCCCGTATACCTTTTACAGGATATCTTTGTTACTATATTTAAGCAGAGGTATTAATGAGCGGTTTGAGGGATCCAGAATCCATATTGGGGTTTGTAACTATTACACAATCTGTAATTCTCAATAAATAACTTATATAGGGGTAGTAGATTATGTGGGTAGGCCTAATGACAGTTGATTTCAGGGTTAGTAAGGCTACATCACAGAAATGGTAGGCAGTCTCAGGTCTGTCCAAAATTTAACTTTGTAAACTCTGCAGCCTTTTGGCTTTCTAGTAAATATATACTATTCTTTTCACCTAAAAAAATCTTTAATGTACTAAACCACAAGAAGGGGGATTGTAGATGGTAAGGCTACATCACAGAAATGGAAGGAAATCTCAGGTTTATCCAAAATTTAGCTTTGTAAACTCTGCAGCCTTTTGACTTTCTAGTATAAATATACTATTCTTGTCAACTAAAAAAATATTTAAGTTACTAAACCACAAGAAGGGGGAATGTAGATGGTAAGCTTCAGAATCTCAATCATCACACGACACTGTAGTTAAAGGATATGGAGAACTGCAAACCATACCTGTTTCACCACCCTTAACAGTAGAGGAAATTATTCAGTTGTTTGGCTTATTTAAATTAATTGCACCATAATTATATAAACATGGCAATTTGAATTAATTGCACCATAATTATATAGTATTCATAATCTTCAAACTTCACATACAATATATGAGGCAACTAAAAAGGGACTCCTCCCATTCCATTCCGAAATAGGCTACAATTTTTGGAAGATAACAAAACTGTTTTATATTGAAAGAGCATGGATTGACTATCTAAATAATAAAGGTAAATACTGGACATATTTGGATAGCAATGAAAGAGTGTTTAGCTTTTAATTTATTGAAACAGTAGTCAACTTGGTTAGATTCCAGATGATCTCTAGTCATTCTTAACACTGAGTGTCAATAGAGATTCCAGATGATCTTTAGTTGTCCTGACCAATTCTGAGTGTTCCTAATCATCTAAAAACTGTTCAATTGGTCTCCTGTAACTAATCATTCATCTTGCTTCTTGTCTGCTAGTGTTGGAAAACTTGATCCATGTAGAAAAATATGGAAATGCTGGCTCAATGCACATCGGGAAAATAACCATATGCAAGCAACTGTAAGTTGTACAAATTCCGCAAGAAGTAATGAAGGGGTTGAAGGTTAACAAGTCCTCTTTGAATGGATCTACTGCAATGATTACAAGTGATTGGAGACAAACTGAAGCACCTTAATTATACACCATATCTGAGCTGCTTTAGATAGCACAGACCTCTTTGCCACCCGGCACAAACCCATTTCACATGCAGCTTTCCAAAGGATAACCATCACATCCCACATTACAATCTGTGAAACGGATCCCTTCATGCTGCTGCAGACACCATGACAAATACACTTAGCCAATGACAAAAGAAAATTGGACAAAAAAGCTGACATCGAAGATTAATGAGTCTCCATAAAAATAAAATTGCATGGATGGAAAAAAGTCAAATGTCACAAGAGTTGACATTCTAGACATTTTTGCCCAAAAATGAAAATCATACATCACTGAATAACAACCTCAATAACCATAACATTCCACAGATAGATAAACAAATCAAATTTCACAGGAGTTGACAATTCTGGACATTTTCACCCAAAAAGGAAAATTGGGCATGCTTTCCATTAAAGATGAACAACAGCCTCAATAACCATGAAACTGCATGGATGAAAATAAATTGAATGTAACAGGACCTGCCTATTGAAGAAATTTCCACCCTAGAAAAGAAAATTGGACAAGACTACCATCTTTGATGGCAGTAGCCTCAATAATCATAAAACTACAATGATGTCACGGGTTTGAGGGTTCGATGATTCTAGATGGTTTCACCCAAAACATTGGCAATAAAACAATACATTTTATATAAATTCATACCTCAAATATGCAAATCTTTTGTGCATGGAAAGGGAAGATATAGCTAGGATTTTAGCAAAAAGAAGCATCAATAATTAATATTTAGGGTGATTTCACAACTTAACAAAATAATCCCTTTGCTACCGTTGTGTTCAGCATCAACACCAGCATTAATAATTATATTTTCAACTTATATTCTGTGTATAGAATTTTCTTAGGTAGAAAATGGGTAGTTTCATACAAAGTAAATTAGATTAAATTTTGCCTTCAATCAAAATCTGGGGTTTTGTTAGTAGTGTAAATGAAATTGTTTATGTTACAGTATATAGTCAGCTGTAGTTACAGGGACATTGAGATGTATAATATTGAAGTCCAACATATTAAATTTGTGAGTACCAACCCCCT